>OX384031.1:22500622-22685622 GCA_947534325.1 Agonum fuliginosum | reverse complement strand
TCGACTAATATTTTTTTCCAGAAAACTTTAATTTGATAATACACTTGAACAAATTTGATTAATTTTTTGAGAAACAATAATTGATTATCGCATAAATGTCATTTTTTACATTTTTATTAAACTTATCTCCCCGAGAGCTTTAAATTGACACCAAACTCGGTATAATTTGAATAATGTATGATAAAAAAATTGACGATCAGTTAAAGCTTTAATTTGATACCACACACGATAGTATTTTAATAAAAATAAAATAAGATATGTTTATAAAGTTGGTACCACTGGTTGAATAAAAAAATTTGAGTAATTTTTTGAGAAACAATTGAAAATCGTATTAATGTCATTTTTTACATTTTTTAAAAACTTATCTCCCTGAGCGATTCAAATTGACACCAAACTCGGTATAATTTGAATAATTTATAAAAAAAAACAATTGACGATCATTTAAATGTTATTTTTGTTTTTCTACTAGAATTATTTTCCCAAGACCTTTAATTTGATACCACACACGATAGTATTTTGATAAAAATAAAAAAGTTTTGTTTATAAAGTTGGTACCACTGGTTGAATAAAGCTCATTAACGAACTTGAAGTCAGATTTTGGCTCAAGATCTTAAATATAAAATTTCAGTCCAAAATTCCAACGCGTTTTTAAGTTATCCAACATCCAGACAGACTAACAGACTAACAGACTAACAGACTAACAGACTAACAGACTAACAGACCGACAGACCGACAGACCGACTTTTTTTAAAATTATGTTTTTTTGGTTCAGTAGGGTCTGAAACGTGAAGATTCACCAAAATCTCGAACTGTCAAAAAATCACGATTACAATACTTCCCTCTATTACATAGATCGGGGAAGTAAAAATTGGAATGGGGCTGAAGAAGAAGAAACAAAATAAAAAACAAAAAACCCGAAAAATTAAAATACCTACCTAATAAAATTGGTGGCGCTATTTTATTCCATTTCTACCTTTAATAGGTAAAGCTTTGTTAACAGGTGCTGTTAGTGGTGCAGTATCTATGGGGGTAAAAAAAGCATTTGGTAAAGGGTTATATTTAACGTCATATAAACGAGGTGCCGGTATTAAGAAAAAAAAAATTTCAAAAAAAATAAAAAATAAAAAAATTACCAAACAGATCATTAACTAACATAGATTTAGTGTTATATTAAAAAAATATTCCATATTTTAGAGGTGTTTACATGCGTGATACGTTACCGTTGAAACCTAGAAAATATGAATGTGCTATTGTGAATTTGGATCAAAATTCAAATTCTGGAACTCATTGGGTTGCATGTAGAAAATTTACCCCCACCACTAGAGTTAATAA
Source organism: Agonum fuliginosum (assembly GCA_947534325.1). Classification (NCBI taxonomy): domain Eukaryota; kingdom Metazoa; phylum Arthropoda; class Insecta; order Coleoptera; family Carabidae; genus Agonum; species Agonum fuliginosum. Next base: position 22,684,290 of record OX384031.1, on the reverse strand, counting down.
ATTATTTTGGTAATAGTGTTTAAATTAATTATAATTATAAGAGAGATCAAGGTTTTAATTCATTCAAGTGTGGACACCACAGCTTACAATTTCTAAATAATATCCAAAACATTTAGATTTGTCAGTGACTAGAGTTAATAAATTATTTTGGCAATAATATTCAAATTAATTATAATAATAAGAGAAAGATCAGAGTTTTAGTTCATTCAAGTGTGAACCACTGCTTACAATTTCTAAAAAATTTACATTCACCGGTGTTTCGAAAGATTTAAGTATAAAATATTTTCCACCAATTGAATTAGATAAAAATTGTTTATACGAAATTGGATTGGTAAATTTTAAAACTTATAATTCTATACCAAATATAAACGAAACAAATAACAAATTTTATTATGATGGAGACAAGTGTATTAGATTACCTACTAGTTCTTATGAACTTATTGATATAATGAGATTTATTCAAAAATAATTGGATTATTCGGGATCGGTGGAAGATGATGATTATGAATATGAATGTAAATTAATTACTCAAAAAGAGTATCCAAGTGATGTGAAAAAATCAGGGACCTGAACCGTTGAAAATAACGGTTCGGGTTCGGTTCGTAGTTCAATAAAAAAAATTGGTTCGGTTTTGTGTCCCGGTTCGAAATTTTTATTTTTGTCAAATAGATTTGGGTTCAACAGTTGTTATTCAAATTTATATTTTAATTTTTTTAAATACACTCAAATGCAATATTAAAAGTTTAATGAAGATAAATTTTTACGTTTATATTAACAATAGAAAATAAAATAAATTATTATTGCAAAATGCAAACACAAACAGAACAAAGTACTAGGCAACTTGAAAACTAGAAACTTAAACTAAGTAACAAGAAGGAAACATATTAAAAAACCGGTTTTTCGAACCGGTTTACTGAACCGGTTCAGTATTTGTGTTCCGGTTAAAGTTCTTGTTCTTTTTTATTTTAGAAAAAGGTTCAAGTTTCGGTTTAGGTTCATAAAAATAAGCCGGTTCACTCCGGTTTCGGTTTATGTTCCGGTTCGGTTCAGGTCCCTGGAAAAAATTGTATGCTAACAATAACACGTTAAAATGCGAAATTGCTGGCACATTTGAAATTGATTTTACTCCTGAAGATAGTATTGGTAAAATATTGGGGTTTTCAAATAAAAAATTAGCGTCATTGACTCATTACACTTCTGATAATCCTATAAATATTATTAAAGTAAATTTAATTCTAGTTGAATGTAGTATTGCGACAGAATCATACATAAACGGTATGGCGCATATTATTTATGAATTTTATCCACTTGTTCCGCCTGGCTATAAAATAGTAGAGATTCCTACTAATATCATTTATTTACCTGGTGAATACTCGAACAATAAACAACATTACTTTACAAATTTTCGATCAAGACGGCGAATTAATTGATTTTAGAAGTGAAATTATTTCAGTTTGTTTACATTTAAGAAAAGTTTAAGAAAATGGGAATTTATTTTGGTATAAATGGATGCAATAATTCAAATTTAATCAGTCAATCATTGACCAGTTATCGGTTAACACCGCAAAATATTTCATTTCTTAAATCGCTTGGATTAAAAATTAAAAATGAACAATATATTAAACGTCACAAAGCCAATTAGTCATGATGACGATATTAAAAGAGAAGAATGGCATCTGTATCAGCCTTATCAAAATACATCATTTAATAACAGCGATGAGATACGAATCGCAATCAATCATCGGGATCTCTACACATATCCTCACGATAGCAGTATTATAATTGAAGGAAAGTTTGTTAAAGCTGACGGTACTGAGCTGACAGATAGAGTCGATGCAATTTTAGCAAATAACGGTTTTGCTTTTCTGTTTGATGAAATTCGATATGAATTATTCGGACATAAAATAGACGAATGTAAAAATGTTGGTATTGTTAGCACGATGAAAGGCTATGTTTCAATTAAAAGTTATGAACAAAATAAATATAATCACTGTGGGTGGGTTAATCAAAATCTAGTTCATTCTAAAGGTGTATTTATAGTTTCTTTTCCTCTAAAATTATTACTTGGATTTGCTGAAGATCATAAAACTGTGATGATAAATGTATCTCTAGAACTTATACTCATGAGATCTCGAAGTGATGCTAATTCTTATATTAATGCTACTGACTTAAAAGTTATTATATCTACGATTAAGTGGCGAATGAAACATATCTTTCCAGAAGATAATAAAAAATTGGAACTTTAAAATATATTAAACAATCAAATACCTTTGAATATTATTTTTCGTTCTTGGACTTTGCATACAAATCCTGCAGTATTAAATACCACTAAACATGATTGGACAGTAAAAACTTCACCAAATCTAGAGAAACCTCGTTATATAATTGTAGGTTTTCAAACAGACATAAATGGTAACAATAATAAAAATTCAAGTGAATTTAATCATTGAAATCTGAGATGTATTCAACTATATATAAATTCGCAATGTTATCCGTATCAAAGACAGAACGAAAATTTCACTGATAATAAATATGAATTATTCTATGATGCGTACACTAAATTTCAAACATCATATTATGATGATAATATAAATGGCCCTTTAATTAATTGGGTTGATTTTAAAAATAAATTTCCATTATTCATAATTGACTGCTCTAAGCAAATGGAGACTATTCAATCGAATGGAATAAATATTAAACTTGAATATGAAGCACATTCAAATTTTCCAGATAAAACACAAGCATTTTGTTTGATAATAAACGATAAAGTATTTGAATATATTCTTCTTATAAACAAGTAAAAGAAATATTACAAATATTATGTGTTTTACTCATACAGTTTTAGTTGATTTTGAATTTCAAAGCAGTAAACATGTTTAATTTAATTTTGTTATTAATTAATTGTTACTTAGAAGTAGCATTAGCTAATAATAATGTAACATTAATTAATACTACCGTTGATGTAGAAGTATTTTTACATACATACGGATACTTGAATGTTAGTAATGACCAATGAGAATATATGAACACTAGGCTTACGAATGATTCATTAAGAAATGCTTTAAGTTACAACAACAAGATGGCTTAATAAATGCTGAAACACTTAACTTAATTAACCAACCAAGATGCGGTGTAAAAGACGTTTTCGATTTTAATACTGATAATAATAATAACGTTTATTTATGAAAAAAATAATTATAATGTTAATATATTAATTAGCAGTGGAAAAATAAGGGCCGGTATTTCAATTTTGTCTTAATCCAAAGTTTACGTAACTAAAGTTTAAATTTTAAGCGACGTTTAAATATATACGCGTATTTCAATAAAAATTAAACTCTAGATTTATTAAACTGCAGTCTTGTTTAAGTTTGTACTGCGCCGCCAAATAATAGCTGTCTTCGTAGACGTTTATTTATTTATTTTTGAAATGTTTGTATTAAATTTGAGGCTTTTTTGACGTAAACTGGCATTTGACGTTTGATAAAAATAAGGTATATTGTCAAAATAAATTATAAAATTGTGTATTAACTAGGTTTATTTTAAGATTTGAATTATAAATGATTTTATGTATGTATGTATAGACAATAATTTACTTTGGTACAATAATTATGAAAAAAATTCAAGGAGAACAACTAAAAAGTTCACTGTTAACTTCATTTTTGTGCTGCGCTGTTCTGTTATCGTCTGTTTGTTGCGCATTCCGCATATTCTGCTCAGTAGCTCAGTGCTGGTGCTGGAACTGCTTGCTATTGTTGCGCTTACGTTTGCGAGCAATGCTCGAGCAACAAATCCATTTTTCCAGTTCCAGCCTAGGTAATCAGTTGACAATAAAAATGATAAACATTTTTGCTGCTCGTGTATTTTGCGAGAACCCATACACAAAATTTATTGACGTCTAAAAGGTATCTATTTGTAGAAAATGTTGAACTTTTTGTACATAGTATGGATATAACATAACCACGATCTTTCTTGAGTTGCAGACTTGAAAATGTTGTAGGTACGGTACAATATTTACAAATGTGCGGATATTAGGCACATGTAGATTCGAAATAATATGCTCCATGCAAATTATTGGGCTTGAACAGCGTTCCCTAGAGCTTCATTATCGGTATTAGTTAACACACTAAGGGCCGGTTGTTCAATCCAAGCTTAAAAATGAGTTTAACTAAGCTAAGCTTAAAGATAAGCCTTAGCTTAAACTACTATCTGTTGTACAAACAAAGCTTATGTTTGGTTTAGTTAAACCAAATTTTTTCATATATTTAAATGTTGGCAGAATTGATTTTGCATTTGTTTATTCAAAATAATTCATTTATTTTATTTTGACAACATTAACGTCAAAAAGTTTTGCTGATTTAATTTGCAATTCATTGTATTTAGTGTCTGTTTATATGGAGCAAGTTACTAATAAACGAAAGCGCTCTACTAATTTTAGCGCTAAAGAAGAGAGCCTTCTTGTAACTCTCGTTAAAGAATACAAACACATAATTGAGTGCAAGCAATCAAATACCGATGCTCTTAAATATAAAAAAGAATGTTGGCATAAAATTGAAGAAAAATTTAATTCCCAATTCGGGGAAACTTTTAGAGATGCGGAGGTATTAAGGAAGAAGTATGAAAATATTAAAAAGAATACGAAAAAGAAATTTGCAGATGAGAAGTGTTACAGGAAAGGTACAGGTGGAGGACCATCATTAAATGACTATGATAACAAAAAAGAAAATGAAATTGACGTAAACATGGAAGAAATATTGGGCAGTCGTCTAAAGGGCTTTGACTCTGAATTTGACAACGATGCATTTACGGACATGACTGAAGACTTAAATTTTCCAATTTCAGATAATGTAAATCAAAATATATTTGATGCCGTTTTTCAAAATTCTTTAGATAACATTGAACTATTAAATTTACCGAATATAAAATCAGTGCCTAAAAAAACAAATACAGACTGTAACATAAATATACTAAACAGAAGTGATGAAGAATGGCTACGCCATGATAGACGTACAGCCCAAGAAGCAAATTATAATGAAAGCCAAAAACAAAAATGTTTGGAAATAACCTCGGAAATAGCTGATAATCCATCAGATAATAGAGAGGAAAGTACAGACTGGGGAAAATACACATCATCCATGCTAAAATCAAAGCCTTCAAAAAATTTAATTGTTCAGAAGAAGATCCCTAAACAAAATTCTTGTAAAACTACAAAAACTTTAACTAACAAATTAAGTTCCTGGGCTGAATCAAAAAATGAATTTGAAAACACAAAAATTAAATGTTTAATTGAGGAACACAAACAAAAACTGGCACATATGGAAGAAGTTCATAAAGAACAACTGCGTATAATGAGAACTGAATCAGAATTGAAAATGAAATTGATGCAGGAAGCTCATGAAAAAAATATTAAATTGTAATTAACTTAAATTGAATTGTATTATTTATTAATAGTAAATAGTACCTACTCGTATTACGAGTATAGATAAAAAATAAATCATATGCTAATATAATATTTTACAAAAGATTTTGAAAGTAGTAATTAATTAAAGAATCTCGAACAGTGGTATTAATATTTGCTCCCCCTTGTCTAGCTGGAACTGTAGCTATATTGTTTACAAAATTTATTGCAGCTTCTTCTTCTTCACTTAAATGTGGCTCCGGGTCACTAAAGCTTCTAGCTATATTATGCAATATTGCTGTTGCAATTGTAATTGCTTCTACACGCTCAATATTTACGCGCAATCCTAAGGCGAGTACCGGAAATCGTCTCTTCCATACTCCAAAAGCTCGCTCTATTGGATTTCTTGTTCTGCTGATAGACTCGTTGTATAATTGTTGGGCTCTAGTTACTGGATTTGCCAAAGCTGTTAATAAATATTTTTTTACAGGATATCCACTATCACCTATGATTATATTTTCACCATAACGGCCGTGTTCAAATGCCCGTCTTATTGAAGAATTGCTAAATATTGTAGAGTCGTGTGCGGATCCAGGCCAGCGACAAACAATATTTTGAAATTTTAATTTAGCATCGCAAATCCCTTGTACGTTGAATGAAAAAAATGTTTTCCGGTTTCTAAATATTTCTGCTTCATTGCCACCCGGAGATTGAATCCTTACATGGCTACAATCTAATGCCCCAATGCAACGGGGAAATCGTGCAATGGAATAAAACTCTTCTCTTATTATTTGGAGCTCTTCATTGCTAGTTGGCATTTTAATAAATTCGTCATGAAGCCCCACACAAATCCCCAACAACTTGCAGGAACGTACCAGTTGCATAAAATCGTAACGTCAAGAGAACCATTTCCTCTGGTGATAAAGCGTGATTTCTTAATTTAAAAAAACATAATTAGGACAAAGTTACATTAAATTATTGTACTTTAATTACCTTTCCGTTTTATTAGATATGTCTTCTGAAATACGATCTACCACAAATTGCACTGTCTGTTTAGAAACCCTAAACCTTTGAATAAATTCATGATCTCTCCATTCTTCAAAATGATTTATTCTGTTTCTATAAATTCTACACCTTCTAGGATGTTGCACAATATCCAATAATTCCAAAAAATCTTCGTCGTCAGTTATTGCTTCCATTTTTAAATTAATGACAATACCCTCGCAAATACCGGCAATTAAAATTCAGCAATGACCCAGGCAATGACAGATATACGCGATATACGTTTTTCATTTATTTTCCTAAACTCACATTAAACCGCGTCAATCGACCGCTTTACTAAGCTGAATCTTAAACCTGGTTTAATTTTTAAACTTGAATTGTACAACAGATATTTTCACAAAACTCAAGTTTATATTTAAGCTTTCACTAAACTCGAATTGAACAACCGGCCCTAAATGTCTATATTCGTTATTCGTAAAGATAGGCATGTTGAATGTACCAGATTGAATAATATTAAAATTAAAGCAAAGTAAATTATTGTGACAATTTGTTTGACAGTTACAAGATAATCGACGTTTATCTCAGTAAACGGTACCCAGTCCGTGGATTAACTTAAACCATAGTTTAACTGTTAAACTGATGTTGAAATACACCTTATTTTTCTTAAACGGAGTTTAACGATAAGCTACAGCTTAAACTGTATCTGAAATACCGGCCCTTATGGCCGTTTGCACCATTACAGTTTAACTTCTAAGTTTAACTAAACTCGGTTTAGGCTAAGCCATGGTTTAATTTTATAGTGCTTTGCACATGTAACATTTAAGTAAAGCTTAGTTAAACTACACATATTTTTAAAATGAAGATTCGAACACTACCAAATAACTTCATTATTGGGGAAATTGCCATTTTCCCCTAAAAATCTAGTAATATTTTTCTTTTAAACGTTGCGAGTTGCAATATCTGTTTTGACATTTTGTTTTGAGGTGATGTTTCGACTTGACATGTAAACTGTAAACATGCATAGTGCACACAGTTTGAGCTTTTGGTTTAGTGCAATAGGTATATTTAATTGAAGGCAGTGAGTATAAAGGTTATAGAGAAATAATGTATATGGGATTTCTGTAATAGAATATGGCGGAATTTTATGCGAAATTATGCATCAGGACATGCTGCCACCTATTCGTGTAAGTTATAACTGAACGGGTGGTTTTGGTCTGCGCTAATGTCTGCAGCGTGGGATGTGCAGTGTTGTCAAATAATAATTTAACACAGCGGACGGGCAACAGGAGATTGCTATTGCTACTACTTGCTACTCACACACAATCTTTCCGTTCAGTCCGCGATTTTGAACAGTATTCGAGCATTGGGTCAGGCGTAAAATTATTAGAATTAAAATTGTACATTCATGAAATACTTACGTTTAACGTTATATTATAAAACAGAGATAAATACCTATTGTAAATTAAAACACCCGAAAATATCAATTTATGCACAATGTATTTTATTATTTAATAAATACTGGCTGTTTGAAATTTTAATTTCCGTTCGGGTCAATTTTAAAATTTAAATGAATATAGTTTTAGCTTGCATAAAAACAGCCTTTTGTACTATTTTTTAGTGTAATATTTGAGATTCTAAACAGTTCTAAGCGTTTGAAATACTGGTATTAAAATATTATTCATAATTTGCAGAAAGTAAAATTGGTTTATAAATCATGTCATTATTACTAAAAATCACTTGGGAATAAACAGTGAAATTTAAGAGACCAAACCAACTGAATTCATTAAACATAATGATAAGATAATAATAGTGGAATCCCGGACATTATCTTAAATTTCTATAAAATTATAGATAATTCGATCTATAAGTTATAGAAAATCCCAAACTGATACTTAGTCTTTTAGATTTCGATAAAATAATATTCTGACTGTGGAGTATGTCATGTCATAACATTTGACATAATGTAAATTTTTCTTATAGAATTTAAGTACAGTACTGTTAATAATTCCATATTAACAGATTCATAATTATTTTTTTAACATGTACAAATTATGAATTTAATTATTGTTGTACCCTTGCATTTATCGCTTTAGACGGTTTTAGGGCGAGATCGACATGCAATACAAATACAATCGAATTCAACTGACAACTGACTTTCATCTGTCATCTGCCAAAAGTAGACCAATCAAAATGTAGGACCCTTAATTACAATTCAAAAATAAATCGCAGTTACGTTTAAATTAAATGTAATATTTCATGAATAACGAAAAACATTAAATAAAACAAAATTGTATTAAAATTACTTTAAAAAAAATTAATATATAAATGCTTTTTTTAAAGTGGCGTTTCCGCCGCTCCAAATTTTGGCCGCCCACGTACGGAGGCACGCTCTGCATCGGCTCTGCACCTATGCCAGAATCGACCCTGCTATGCGTGTTTGTTGAACGATTGCTATGCGTTTGTTGAGCGATTGCTTTGGAAATTAGTTATTTGTTTAACTAGGCAAAAAAATAATAGATTTACTGCCGCGACTAGAGTTTCAAAAACGAGGCGCAGCCGAGGTTATGAATCTAGCTTAGGCAGCAAATCTGTATTTTTTGCCATGTTAAACACATTATTTTTTCGGCGATTATTTTAAATATTGATAGGTATCACAATCAAATTATGTTGCTATGCGTATGTTGACTGCTGCTATGAAAAAACAAAATAGGTTAGGTATGTTGATGAATTTTATAAAAAATGTCAAAACAACACTTTTACTGTCAATCGCCGAAAAAATGTTTTTTTCGACGATTGACATTAAAAGTGCTGTTTTTTGACAGCTGACAGTCAGCAAAGTGTCACTTTTGCTGCCCGGGCAGCAAACATAGAAAAAAACCTAGGCAGCAAAAGTAATTGTTACTATGGTGAATCAACAAATTTGACATTTATAAAATTCAACATAACTAACCTATTTTGTTTTTTCATAGCAACTATCAACATAGGTACGCAGAGCAACATAATTTGATTGCGGTACTTATCAATATATTTAAAATAATCAATAAATTAATATTAATTAATAACAATCGCCGAAAAAATAATGTGTTTAACATGGCAAAAAATACAGATTTGCTGCCTAAGCTAGATTCACAGCCTCGGCTGCGCACTAGTCTATGAAACTCTAGCCGCGGCAGCAGATCTAATATTTTTTTGCCTAGTTAAACAAATAACTATTTTGCTTGGTCCTCAGTAACAATCAACTTTACGTTGACAATTGAAAGCATAAATATAAACTTTTCATAGTAGTCGTAGATAAATTATTTTATTGCCATAAGTATACTAAAAGTGACATTTCACAGACTGTCAACTGTAAATAATAAAATAGTACTTTTGATGTCAATCGGCGAAAAACAAATTTGTTATTTATATTTTCGTGAAATTTTATTGATTTACCATAGCAACAATTACTTTTACTGCCTAGGCATTAAAAATAATGCTGAACAGAAGTCACGCCGACTCGTTGAAAGTTAAAATTGTAAAATAACGGATACATGAATTTTGTTGTTATTTTTATTTAAGGAGGTACACTCGACACTTGAAATAATGAGAGAGTTTAATGAAACTTTGCAAAATTAATCAAAACATTGTAAAAATGTTACCTGAATTTTTTCATAATTTTTCACCATGTAGATTATCCAAAAATAAATGTTCAAAAACTACATTTTACATGGCCTCTTATGGAACTACTTTTAAATCAACGTAAAAAGCATTTAACGAAATGAAAGAAAATTCCAATTGCTTCTTTAAAACGTGCATTACTATCTCAAAGACCGGATAAAAGTAATACAAGTTTCACTTACCACGTAATTAACAAGAATTCTTAATCGAAAGACCGACGTTTATGCCTACTGGAGAATATAGGCGAAAACATAATATAGACACGGCAACGTTGAAAAGCGCGAAATTTGAATTTTAACCAGAAAAAAATCTTATTTATCTATAATCACAAGTTTTTCGCAAGAATGAAAGGTATATTGTGTACAAATGATAAATAATTTATACCTAACGATTTGTATGAAATTTCAAGTGCAGAATTCTCTTCACCTTCATGTTTAGTATCTGTCAGATTGACATAAGAACAGCACAGCGTTGCCGTAGTTTACCACTGGTATTTGACCGAATGATATCTTATAAAGTAAACAAGTTTTACATAATAAAAATTAATAATATTCTTAATTAATTGATTTAAATCTCATTTTATTAGATAAAAATGCGAATAGACTGCGTTTACATACAATAAAAATGTTTATTATTATTTTTTATAAGTTGGAACCCTGATATCAAATGCATTGCGAGCATAGGAGATTCCCCTAACCCCTCACCACCCGAGTGTACCTCCTTAACTCCAATATTTCGTAACAGTTTTGTTACTTCTTCAGGGATAACTGTAAGACGAAAAGCAATGTTTGAGGTTACAAAGTAAATTATTTTGTATGAAAAATACTTACAATCGATATAACTTATTAAAAATTGACAAAAATTTTGCAGAAAATAGAAAAACATTTCAAAATTATCACACTCATCACAATTAAGTTAAATTTTGTTTACAAGAAATCAAAACGCAAAAATCTTTTGCGAGTCACGTGGTTTATAAAATACAACGCAAAAGTTCGTTTGTAAAGTTACAATGGCTCACATTTCCCGCCATTGAAATGTTTTTCTATTTTCTGCAAAATTTTTGTCAATTTTTAATAAGTTATATCGATTGTAAGTATTTTTCATACAAAATAATTTACTTTGTAACCTCAAACATTGCTATTCGTCTTACAGTTATCCCTGAAGAAGTAACAAAACTGTTACGAAATATTGGAGTTAAATAAAAATAACAACAAAATTCATGATTTTTTTCTAACTCTAGCCCCATAAACCCATTGCCGCTGTATCCGTTATTTTACAATTTTAACTTTCAACAAATCGGCGTGACTTCTGTTCAGCATTATTTTTAATGTGTATTAAGTTGGAAAAAATTTGTCTACTCGATCCACAGAAAAAGCATTGAAATTTGTGCAATTACCTGTGCAGGGCCCAAAGAACGAAGTTCCTACGACGATTTGGCACAAAGTTATGGGCGTTTGAAAAAAGTGCATTTTATGGTTTTTTGACTCATAAGTCGGAAGTTTTTTAACGAAATTGTTTTTTTCTCACGAATGAATTTTTTTTTTCAAAATTATATTAGTTTAGGCAATTTGAATTATTCACACGAAATATCCAATTTCATTTTTAAAGAAGTAAGCAAATCTCACGAGTTTAAAGTTTACAGACCTGTAAGCAGATCTTCAATATCGAGAAAATTTAAATGCCGCCAGTATATATAATATACTATTATTGCCTAATCACTAAAACTGACATGTAGCTGCCAGCTGTCAATAAAATAGCACTTATAATGTCAGTCGACGAAAAATTTTTTTCGTTAAATTAAAATTACTGTTCAAAAACAGGGTTACGCACCATTATCTTTTTTTTTCTTAAAATACAGAATAAACTAGGTACATTATCCTGTGAAAACACGACTAAAAATTTTTGTTAAGAACTTTCAAAATTTTAATATTCACGTCTACCTATGGGTTTTTGATTGACTGTGGCGTAACTTCCAAAGAATGAACCATACAAGGTTAGAAATTTCAAATAAATAATTAATTTATATATTTATTTCATGGTAGATCTAAAATAAATCATAAAAGTAACTCAATGTGTAAGTGAAATGACATTATTCATAATAATAAATAAAAATTTTGTCCAGTAACAAAACAGTTTGATGTTATACTAGCATTGATTATTGTGTTGGCAGATGGAAACTAAATAATAGGCTGCAAAGTTATTTCCAATGAGTAAGAAACAAGAAAATTAAAATGAATTAACATTTTATAGCTATAAAACAGCGTTAACATCAACTTTAAATTGATACTTTGACATTTTGTGACAGTTTCTTTCTGAGTATAGTACCGAAACCATGCCGCGCACCACCCCTTATTTTCTATTCTCTTTGTACCACACCACGTGCTCTTCCACCAATGAATAGTTGTTTACAACTTTTAAAACCATATTGACAACACTGTTCACAGAATAGGTTTCCGAAATAGTTCAATATTTTCTCGTTAGATGGCTATTGATGCCATCTTTAGGTGAAAGTTCGTAACTACTCAAAGTTCTGTGCTGCCATCTTCTAACAAAAGTGATCAAACACATAACAAAAAATACAATTACATTATTTCTCTATAACCTTTATACTCACTGTTGAAGGTAAGTATTACATATCAAATAAATATGTCTTGTTAACATGAACCGTACTTTTGTAAGATGGCAGAAAAACGAAGCAGAAATCCAAATTTTACAAAAGACGAAAAAGTGACGCTATTAACAATAGTAGCAAAGTACAAAAATGTGATAGAAAATAAAAAGACTGACCATATAACATGGCGTGAAAAGGATCAAGCTTGGGAGACTATTTACAAAGAATTTAATTTTGTTTCTCCAGCCGGTAATAGTTTATTTTGAGGTTACAATTTTCAAAATAATTACATTTTTTGATATAGGTTTTCTAAGGAGTGTTGAAACTCTACGAAAATTATACGATAATATCAAGAAAAATACTCGAAAAGCAGCAGCTCAAGAAAAACTTGCCGTAAAAAAAACTGGTGGTGGACGTGATAACATTACAAATGACACTACTTATGATCTCGCATTATCAATAGTTAACAGAAAAAGTGTATTCGGATTGAATAATAGTTTTGATTGTGATTCCCAAAATATAAATGACAGTTTAAATAATAATGCAGAAAAGGACACTGCCGGTAATGAAATTACAGAGAATAATAATGAAGAAATCGAGGTAGAAATAGAAACAAACTCAGAATATTTTATTGAGTCTACAGACGTCGATTGGGGCAGTTACAAGCCTATAGATTTACAAACTCCTGCATGCTCAAAACTGCAAAAATCGAAACTTAGCACCAGTAATAATTGCTTAGAAAATGTGACAGGTGAGAAAACAGAATCCGAATCACTTTTAAGTGGAAATTCGAAAAAGTCATGGCTAAAACGACGTCGGCCAGTCTCAGCGACACAAAATAAAAATGATCTCAGTGTAATGTACAAAGAAATTGGAGACGTGAAGTTAGAATATTATAAATCTCAACTCGAAGATTTAAATAAACGACGTGAGAGAGAACAAGATGAACATGAATGGAAGAAAGAAGAATATGTCATAAAAAAGAAAATCTTGCTCTTGGATGCTAAAATAAAAGAGGAACAATTGAAGTCCATTTTATCGTCCACATTTTAATGTCAACTTTAACATTTTTGTGCGATAGCGTAGAAGGACCATCGGAGTTATATATGTATATATAATTATAATATATATAATTCGATGAAAGCCCTGATGGCCCTTCTACGCTTTCGTATTTTTGTACATGTATGATCTCAGAGACTAAAGATAGTAGGTATTAATTTTAATTTTTGTACCTGATGTACTTTTGTTATACTAAAATGGAAATTATTTTAACTATTAAAGCCACTTTTGTTATACTAAAATGGAAATTATTTTAATTATTAAAGCCGACCGAAAAAATCATTTATCAAATTTCGCCTAACGTGGAATCCTGTAGCTTGTGGCTGATTCTGTAAATTTGGAATTGGTGGAATTTGGCCGTTTTGAATGAGTTGTTGGAGTTCATGCTGATCTATATTTTCATCAGGTGGTGGTTCAGGCTCTCCAGTTTGGCGTGCGATATTATGCAATACAGCAGTTGAAACAATTATAGTTAATAATGTTTCCAATTTCAACCTACATCCATAGGCCATGATTGGAAATCTTCGTTTCCAAATACCAAAAATATTTTCAATTTTTGCACGAGTTCTTATATGTGCCTCATTGTATAATTGTTCTGCTCGTGTGTTCGGGTTTAAAAGGGGAGTTAATAAATATGGTCGAACGCCATATCCACTGTCCCCTATAAATAATAATGTTTAATAGCTAACAAAAATTTAATAATATTTGAGTAGATAGGTACCTAGAAGTACTGATTGCGGGTACAAATTTTCTTCAAAGCTTCGTCGAAGTTGACAATTATTAAAAATAGTGGAGTCATGACATGATCCTGGCCAACGAGCAACAATATTTATGAACTCAAAATTAGCATTTCCTACTGCCTGCACATTTATTGAAAAATATGATTTCCTATTTCTAAATAATTCTGCATCTTCACGTCCTGGTGACTGAACGCGTACATGCGAACAATCTACAAAAATTATTTTATTTGTATAAAAAGTCTTATATTATATTAAAATTATTTTACCAATGACGGCAACAACTATAGGGAAAGATGCTATGTCATAAAAATCGTTTTGATTCTTCTTTATATTATCGGGTGTTGTTGGAAATTTTATAAATGTTCCCGAAAGCCGTCCTATCGCTTCAGACACTCTTATTACAATTCGGGATACTGTAGACAAGTGCATTCCTCCAAAATCAGCCATGGTTTGCAGATGACCTCCAGTTGCATATACTCTCAAGCAAACAAGCAATTGATTCAAGGGTGATACACTGTTATTTCTAGAAATATAAACATAAGTGAATGCCAATATTGAATCATTCGTATAGAAAGAATGTTATACTTACAAATTATACGGGAATTCTAGTTGATCTTCTATTAACGTTAATAAATTATAAACATTTTCTTTCCGTAAACGAAATCGTTTAAAAAATTCCGTATCATTAAAACTTTAAAAATAATTTCCTCTTTCATAAATTTTTCTTACGTTTAAATTTTCAATAAATTCGATTGCATCTAATTCATCCACATCATTCTCTATTTCATCATTATCAAATATTTCATACATTTTCTTTAAATATTTACTGTTCAGTTAATATTTAAATACTATTTTTGAGGTTAACTACAGTTTAAACTGCCTTAAACCGAAGACAGACCACGGCTTATCGTAAACCGTAAAATGTCAAGTTAAACCTACTCTTAAGACACGGTGCAAATCGCTCAAATTGGTAAGCGAAGTTTAAAAGTTAAACTGCAGTGGTGCAAACGGCCATTAGACATTTTAATTATGCAAATGATTGACATTCTCTTATTTGTCCAGCTTATTTTGATGACCCAGATGGTACACTTGGACATGCAACATGGGATTATAATTTGTCTTATAGCGATGATAAATATTCATATTACATAGTATTATTATAGAGACTAGAATAAATTTATAGTGTGGCCATGGTTGATTTGAAATCCGCCATTAACAGGCGTCTGTCAACAAGTTGACTTGAAGAGTTTTTGTCAGACTTTGTTTCTGGGTGTTTTACTTAATTTTGAAAAGTAATATCTATACATTTATGTATAAAATCATTAATACAAGTTATGTATAACTGTCTATGACAGTATATTTTAAGAATAATTAGTAAAATAGTGTCGTAACCTAACTTATTTTTGTATTTATGAGATACCGTTTTGCTGTGCAATTTGACTGCACAAAAAGTGCCGCAAAAGGGATATAGCATGCAAAATTATTAAAAATTAGGTGTTATAACAATCTAATATATGAGCCGTTGAAAACCAGAGTTGTCAAGTCACAAAATTCAATTTTTGAACCAAATGCTGAATTCACTTCATATAACACAAATCTATTTCCCGGCAAAATTTGAAAAACATTGCTTTTATATTAGACACATAAATGGCAGTAGTTTGTTTATTTGGATAACGTTTTATTGTTAATGTTGAAAGTCAGAATGGTACAAGTGTGACTTAGACCACTCTGATGTTAAACATTATATACGTTTTATTGTTAATGTTGAAAGTCAGAATGGTACAAGTGTGACTTAGACCACTCTGGTGTTAACCCTTATTAAAACTTATTTTGCGAAACCCTAAAAGACAGAGTGGTATAAGTCACAAAATAGACAATAAAAAGTAGTAATTTTTTAAAAAATGTTAATTTTATTTTTTACAAATTTAAGTTGTAGCTAGTTTTCAACAAAATTCGCAAAATTAGTTTCAGTTTTCTATTCAGGATTTTTAGACAATAATTTAACTTTACCTCCTTGTATTTCGAAACACAATTTTTGGACTTAGACCACTCTGGTTTTCATAGGCTCATATTATGTATATTATTTCTATGTTTAACCTAGGTATGTGAAATTAAAGTTTGTGTTTAAACATACGGAAATATTTTTATTATTATTTACAAATTCAACCTTTTATTTTACGTCAAAATTAATAAATATGTACATATAATATGCAAGAACAAAAAATCATTTTCATCGACATTTTTAAATCAGTTATATTCGCGCGCAAACCAAACGCCTGTTAATGGCGGCCGCTGTCCCTATGGCCACAATATAAATTTATTCTAGTCTATATAGTATTATTACATGTAATTGGACATGCACTAGGACTACGTCATTCTAATAGTAAAAAATCAATAATGTATCCAATTTATAAATATGAATCATATATAAATTATGATATATCTCAAGATGATATAGATGCTATCATAAGTTTATATGGAGCAAAAAAAACAATATCAACACCGCCGCCGTCACCGCCGCCACAAACGTCACAACCCACGTCACCACCACAGCCTTGGGTGCAAGCGCGAAATATATGTGATGTGGATATTTCTTTATTAAAAACATTTCTAGTTATTAACCAAAAATTATACATTTTCTATAAAAATTGGTTCTGGAGTAAAAATTTACGAGATAATTCAATGAATTACAAGGCAAAATCTCTAACAGACTGGTTTTCATTTTTACCTAAAAATTTCAAAAAAATTGACATCATATATCAGAGACCTAGTAATAATATTGTTATGTTTTCTGAGGGTCAAATATACAATATTAAATATTCATCACTTAAACTTGATGTTAATTTAAATATGAATATTGTAAAAAATAAAAATGTAACAGCAGCACTAAGTACTTACAGAGGATACTCTTATCTATTTTATGACAGCGATCTTATAACAGAAATTAATGGTTGTAGTTATTTCATAAAGCAATATGGTTACATTTCGAATGTATTTTCCGATGTGCCTAAAGATTTTGAAAGTGTTTTTCGGTACACAAATGGAATGTTACATTTCTTGAAAAATAATAAATACTATGCATATAATGAATTTTTAAATACTGTATGTGAAGTTGATACATTTAATCTAGCATTATTTAATATAGAATGTCCATCGAAACCTATGTATAAACAACTGGCGAATTTGTTAACACAATTATTGTCTTATTATAAAAATATGTAATTATTATATTTTTTGAAATAAAAAAAATAAAAATATTAAGTGTTTTTGTAAGCCTGACATAATCATCAATTAATTTAGCAATTGGAGTGGAAAAATTCCATAAAATTGTATATGTCGCAATATAACTTACTTTTGTGACGTAAGACCAGACGTGCGACATCCGGTGGGGGCATTGAACCATTGTAAAAATAATAAATATTGTTATGTTTTTTGAGGGTTAAATACTAAATATCCATCACTTCATCTAGCATTATTTGCTATAGAATGTTCATATAAACCCTATGTATAAACAATTAGCAAATTTGTTAACAAAACTATTGTCTTATTATATAAAAAAGTAATTATGTATATTTATTTTGAAATAAAAAATAAAAATATGAAGTTTTTCTTTTGAAGTTGAAACCCTCCTCGAGGAACTCCGAAATCTGAATTCTAGCAACGTCATGTGATATCACGGGTATATACAGGTTGGTGGAGGTGAAATGCGAACATAGGGAACATACATGACAATCGAACTTTCATGCCAGGTATCTTGATATATTTTGTAGTAGTATCACAAAACGAAGTAATGTGAATTTGTGTGGCAAAAAGAGTAATCAATAACAGAAATAATAATAAAATCTAAAAGTGCATGTAAACTTTCTCGTTCTGCTCGAACACATACATTATTACGCAAAGAAAATATTTTAAGAAAAATAAAAACTTCAATAATATGACAGCTACTTCGACATTGACAGTACTTATTC
Organism: Agonum fuliginosum; assembly: GCA_947534325.1. NCBI lineage: Eukaryota > Metazoa > Arthropoda > Insecta > Coleoptera > Carabidae > Agonum > Agonum fuliginosum. The sequence goes on along the minus strand of OX384031.1, from coordinate 22,665,858 downwards.
CACGTATATCAAGATGCCTAGCGTGATAACTCCATTGTCATATTTCCCTATGTTCGCATTTCACCTCCACCAACCTGTATAATGCAGGAATTCTCAATTAATGTAATTATTCTGAAAAATTGTGTGTGTGTGTGTGTGTGTGTGAAAGAACGAACTGGTAAGTCACTCGCTCTCTCTCTCTCTCTCTAATAATAATTTTTTATTTGTTTTTTGAAATTTAGATCAACAACAATGGACAAGCTAAACAACCTTGGAAAGTGTAACAATCATAAAAGTATTATACAAATATATGATTTCGAATTAAATAAAAAAAATTTAAAGCTATTTTTTGAAGATATGGGAAATCAATTTTACTTGATTTGGGGGGATTTGTTACATTTCTACCTAAAAGATTCAACGTTTTGGAAGATGATGAGATCGAGGCGACACTAGTGAACAAATACATCTCTGTTGTCGAGGAGGAAAAGGACCAGAGAAATATTGTGTTCTCTGATAGTTAATGTAATAAATATTATAATAAATATATATGTCAATGAAATATTGTTTTTAATCCAATTCATATTTTAACCTTAAAAATATATTTTTCCCAATATTATTTTTTTGAACTACCTATATTATATAAAATTATTCAATTAACATAGCACAAACTATACACACATTTAAATGTGCTAAGGTAAGTATTGTAACAGTGGAAATCTGACGTTGGTTACTTTATTCAAACTTTGGGTACGGAGAGGAATTATAGAATATGAATAAAACAACTCGATGTTGATGGCCATCTTTAGCTTCAGCACAATCTGCAGAGGAGGATCCAGGTCTCTCAGATTCGCTAGGAAGATGGCGAACACTAAGTGGCGTACTAATCACTAAATACGCTTGTACTCGTTCGGATGGTTTCACCAGCCACAACACTTCCTTGGGTTTCTGGGTGATCTCGCCGAGGAACTGGAGTCTTCGAGCTGGTCATTCCATTCCGTTGTTTCTCGTACAATTAGAGTGGGTAGTGGCTGCAACAAAATAACCGAACAGTATCTGCTGTCTTTTTACACAAAATATAATTACAATAATTTAAAACTTTAAATTTAAAATACAATAATCAAAATGTCTTTAACAGTCTACTCGTAATCCGATATAGGTATATAAATCTACAATATAATCTAAATCTACTTGTAACATAAAAGAATAACTACTATCGAAAACTTAAATCTATTTTCACCAGAGGTTTAGTTTGACCTTACTTTAACGACTACTAACTATCAACAAAACAAATTTACAATAAAAGACAATACGACCTCGTTAAACTTTTAATCGTAACTACTCATTTCGAATTAACATATCTATATAGAGCTGTACATTTCGTTTCTTTGTATCATACATATTGACGAACTCTTCGTCCGATACACAAACACCTTTCAAAGAAAACAGACTTCGTTTCTGTCTCCCTTCCTTCGCTAACATTGACTTCTGTTCTTAACTTTCTGATTTTAAAAGGTTGCTCGCCTCTTATTCCCGTTTGAAGTAACTATTAGAACTTCCGTAGAATGGTCTGAATCAATCGGGTTGACCAAGCCACGTTTTCTGGTATAGGAGGACTCGCTGACCCTTGTAGCAGAAACAAATCATACGCCGAATATCTCATTTCTACTTGCTCTCTCACGCAACAGAATCTCAAAAAAAATCTCAAACCAATTCTTATACAGACTGTCTATCCCTAAGACATCTTAACGGTTTCATGAGCTATAAACCTTTGTTTTCTCTATCGTACGTAACAACGTATCACAACACAAACGAAATGTACTTATGCTCTTATTACTGTCTTACTTCTTTTTCTAAACTCATGAAATATTCTATAAAGTAAAATGTTCTAGATTTTCAAAGACAACACCACGTTTCTTAATAAACTTTGTTTCTAAATTTGAAATTTATTGTCTCCGAAGTGAAGTGGTTGCAAAAAAATATCTAAATATCAAAGGCTAAGGATAACAATTTATTTCTGGTCAAACTAAAACTTTGGTTGCCTACCAACAGGACAGGAGAGGCAACTTCCTGGGGAATAACAAAACTATATTCCCTGGCATCCGATCAAAATTAAACTCTAATAAATACAAATCAAAATCGTTTCCATCAAATAATAAAGTCGTCTAGTCGGAATCTTACAGTTATTGAAACTTTATGAATTAATTTAGAAGATGTGGAACAAATAGATAGAAAAAAACAATTACCAAAGCATATAAAACAGAACTACTATTAATTATTAACTAAATTTTTGATTCCTGATTTTCTTTTTCTAGTCTTGTACAAGAGGAACAAAAGCACAATTTGAAAATTTAAACAATTATATGTTGCTGCTAATACTAAATTTATACCATATATCTTATGAAAAAGATTTAATATAAAATATAAACAAAAACTGAACATTTTACCTGTATAATTGAATGGGTCGTCATAAAATCTTTTAGCCGAGGTTTTCACTTCTCGACTATCGAGTCTGCGTTTTCCGAGAAACTGGATACCGTGACGTTTGCGCCTAGCTCGATGGAAAATCGCGTCAACAACGAACAGCTGGCGGCCATTAACAATCCTGGACTTGGATTTTCCCGTATTAGTTGACTCATCTTCAGCAGGTGGTCTTCCTCGTCGTCGTCGGCGAATCTGGATTTCTCATTGGCCTTTGTCCATGTTGCTTTTCAATGTCTTGTTGATCTCAAAACAAACAGAACTACTTTTAAACGTATCTAATTTATTAGTACTTACCGTGATGTTTCCTAATAATCCTTTGTCTTCTTCTTTCGCGCAAGTCGAGTCATCGATATCTTTTTGGCACAACGGAATTATCATCACATTTTTAACACTCTCTAACTTGGCTTTTTCGAAATCGTGAAAGTCATCGACAAGTAAATTGGCCTCTGGTACCCTGTCATCAGAGCCATTTCCTAAACAAACCTTACTTTCGATGCTTTTGCTAAAATCGCCAAAAATTAACTGAGATTGATAATCCCCGCTTGCACGTTCCGCAACATCAGTGGCATTGCTGGCTGACTCGACTTCGCCCATTTTGCTATCTTCCAGGTGGTCTTCGCGGTCTTCCGTTTCCATATATACATTAACGGTTTTCTCCAAGGATGCGTCGTGAATTTCAATGTCAGAATCAGTCATGTAAGGATTAGGCGCCGTCATATTCACCTCCTCTGAAATCTCTAAGTCAGAGCATTTTTCTAAGCCAGCATCTTCCACAGAGCTGCTTTTCTGAATTGGTTGACTTTGCTTTTCGTCACATGACTTCTGTACACTGCGATTCAGAGGCATTGGAACAAACCACTCTCCGTTAATATACAATGGAAAGATCATATCCGGTGGTGCATTTTCAAAATCTAAGTGTCTTAAATGTTCAAAATGGTCTTCTTCATCGTTTTGATCACAAATATAATTTACGCGACTATTTACAATATTCTTTGTTCCACTACTCTTACACTGTTCCGGCATTGTACTATTTAACCTACTACTCGGGTAATCTTTTCGAGTATTTTCGTCTTTATATTTTAAAGGGCAATCTTTTTGCAAATGTCCCATCTCTTGGACAGTGGAAACACATAATATCTTTTAGATTGGTTCTCTGTTTAAATCTAGGGATTTGAATATTGTTTACTTTAGCTGGACAGTTAAATTGAATATGACCAATTTTTTGACAATTAAAACACATCATATTTTCAATATCTACTTTTCTTCTATTTTTAAATTTAGCAGGGCAGTATTTTTGACAATGGCCTTTCTTTTCGCAATAAAAACACGTAATATTATATAAATTATTATATTTGTAATTATGCCTGTTTTCAGAATTAAAATTTCTAATTTTACAATCTTGAGGCAACATAATTTCAGAATTTTGAACGTAAAAACAATCTAATAAAAAGAATTTAAATTCATCCCAATTTTGAAAATTTAAAACCTCTTCAACATGTTTTTCTACGTATTCCCGTGCTTTTTCTAAAAACCCAAATCTCAAAACATATTCTATAAATTCCTGTTCCGTACCCGCGACGAATTGTTGCAAACTGTCCCACGTATATACACATACTTCTATGGCTACGTCTGATCCATCAGAAAATTTCCAATTTAATAAATCAATCATGGTAGGTAAAAAGTTAAGTCGAAAATTAATTAAATGTTCCAAGAAAATTAAAACGTTTACAAAAGTGAACAAAAATTTTGGTAGCTGTAACTCATGAACGGTAAGGCATGCAACAATACAAATACTAAATTTTGCGCAACTAGTTTATTTCGTATCCCACCCGCTGCTACCAGTTGTAACAGTTGAAAATCTGACGTTGGTTACTTTATTCAAACTTTGGGTACGGAGAGGAATTATAGAATATGAATAAAACAAACAAAACACGTGATTACTAAAATTAAATTATAATTACAAATAAATCAATGAAATAAGATAAGAAAATTGGTAATATACAAATTGATCAAGAATAATAAAATGGAATTATAAATTGCAAATACATCAAAAACATATGCCAGGAACAGTGTTCAAACTATAAACAATTAAACAATACAAAAGTAATGGAACTTACTTGACTATCACATTTAAAACTGAAACACTTATAATTAACGAACTTAAACTAAAACTATTTACAAAACACAAAACTATTGAACTTTACATTTTGAATATTAAGACTACTTATCGTCTTGACTGATAAAAACCGACTCTCCTACTTTTTTTGATCTTGAGGAATATTGTCAGTTTCTAGATCCCCTCTTCTAGCAAATGCATCCACCCCCCATAGCCCATAAGGGGTGGTTTCTTAAAGATCGTCAACTTTGATTGGTTTTCGAGATATAAAAGGAACCTTGCAAGGACAGTAGAAAAATGATACAAAAACTAACTTCTAACATTAACCGTTACACATTCCAGCAAGTAATAAAACAATTTAGAAAAACCTTTTTCAAAGATGAGTAATAAAATGTCTTGCAGTCGCACGTGTTATATTTCCAAAACTAAGGCTTTCAAAAGACCATAGAAACTGCAAATTCCTCAAGTTTTTACGGTAATAAAAGCATAAAATAATTTCAAAGTAAAGGTCCGAAAGCATAATAAATGTTAGAAATAATTTTGAAATTCTAAATTTACAAAAACCAAATAAATAAATAAATAAATACTGTTCTGGCGTCTGTTACAGTATAGATAAGCATGCAATGTGAGATAACAGTGTTAGTTGTTTTGAATAGTTTAAAGCTGAAACATGACATCGACATCATCTGTCATAAGTCAGTTAAGTGATTCTGTAGTGCGACAAATAGGCGAGGCTATAAAAATTGTCAAAACTTAAGAAGAAGCTAAGAGTTGGATCAGACACACTAATAAATTTATATTACTGATATCGAGAAGCATATAAAAAAAGTGTTGATGAAAGCTTAATTAAGTTAGAAGGAAATTTGACACTATTAAAATATTACCGTGAAAAATTAAAAAAAATTAATGTGAAAACTGGTGCGGGTTTAAGAAGTAAAACAAAATTAGTTTGGCAAGATGTAAAATCTGTTTTTAAAAGTAGAATAAAAACTGGTGTGATAATAAATTTTAGTGGCATAAAGGAACCTACATTATTTTTCAAAAAAGCATTAACCATTTTTAGAAATAGAATCAAAAAGAGTTTACAAGAGAGCATTTTAAAAGTGAATGTGATATTTAGTGCAGATTTTATTTTACCGTCGACAGGAGTGAGAGAGATAAATGCGTTTCGATGTATTACAGGCTGCATAATAAAAACACAAATTTTGTTCCACATTCATTGAAAAACTAACAAATTTTATATGTTATTCTTTGTATATTTGTATTAATTAATATAATATCTAGTAAAATGACTATTTTTGGTATTTAATTGAACAGTATAAAGCCGAATAATTTTCGAAATGTTAAGTATTTAAACAAAGAATTTGATAAAAACTAGTCATCTTACTAGATATCATAATATATATTATGCATATAAAATTTGATCCAGAAATGTGCAATCGTTTATAAATGAATGTGGAAATAAGAAATTTCTGTGTTTCATGCTCAAAGTAGACCAAAATAGTTCAGCCCTTGACCGCCGATTTTTCTAAGCGCTGTGGTAGAACAAGTTTGTCGGCATGCAATTTTCGGGGTTTGGTGGTGTGAGGGGATTCAGATCTGTGTTGAGTGAACAACTGCCGCGCTGCGGGCTACGTTGAGCGATTTTGATATTTTAATTTTTAGGATGTTGAAGACTGTGCTCTTAGCCGGCTCGCATTACATTATCATTATACAATACTTATGCGAGAATTTTGAAATAAAAAAATACGTGCAGTATAATAATTTAAGAAACCAATAAAATATCAAAATGATATCTCCAAAATATGTATAATTTAGTAATACATTTATTTATTTGCAATAAGAAATATACAGCTAAAAGTATTTTGAATAATATTTAATATATTATTATGTATGGTACAATTAAATATTATATTTTAAGAAACAAGTAACAAAAATATATTATTTCTAAAATATTTAGTACAGTGATTAATTTATTTAGAATAAGAAGGTAAGGTAAGAAAAAAATACTTTTTGCACTTCCGGGACTAAAACTCTTCTTTAGTCTTTATTTTTAGAGGCTAAGGTTCTAAATTTGATCCCAAGGGATTATTTTTCATATTTAATCCCGTTGTCAAGGAAATGAATTAATTAATACCGTTGTCAAGTAAATACGTGCTATTTGTTACAGAGTATTATTACAATATAAATATTTGTCATAAAATTTACTGTCAAAATTACAAAATGTGTAGTCTTTTAAACTATTTTGCATTCGTTTGAGGATGAAGTGCAAAAAATAGCGTATATACCACAGAACTAAAGTACCTTGAATCCCTCAGGTGATTATTTCCCTCACCTTCGGCTCGTGAAATAAACTCAGGATTAAATCATGCACTTTAGTCCCTCAATATATAATATACCTAGTATTTTGCGAGTGCATATTATTTTGTTTGCTAATAGGTACTTATTACAATAATAAATTACAAAACAAAGAACAATAAAATTATCAAAAAACAAATCCAAATTAAATAATAATTCTATACTACATCTCTACATCGGATGCCACGTTTTATCCTGCTGTCACATATTTCTGGTAATATACTATTTATTTAAAAATTGCTTAATTTTGGGAGCATAATATTTTTCCATAACTCGGCATCTCTTTCAATAATTTCTACAAACAAGTCACTTTCGTCGTTTGTATAAACAATAAAATAACAATATTTTTTTTACATATATTGAGTTGTCCCTGAACCTACAAGAATATTACATGTAATTTATAACAATGTGGTACTTGTTATGTTGAAAAACTTCTAAACATACAGTATTTTTACTATGTTGTATAGCCTCCTCAATTGTATTTTTCCAATTTCGGAATTTATAGAGGCATTTCACTTCGATAATGCAGTCATTATCAATTATTCCTGTAAATTATTTATTTTATTTGTTAATTAAAATATTAAATTAATTTAAATTCAATTATTGAATAATTTACCATCGGGCGAGGCACCAAGAAAACTGTTATCTACATCTATAAACAACCCCGCAGGGGTAACTGTTTTTTGCCAGCAATTTTCAAATTTTTTTATTGCCACTGGTTCACGCATTTTGCCATATTTTATTGCTGGTGAAATAATCTTTTGGCCAAATAAAATTGATTTTACTAAATTATGGCAAGATGTGGTTTTTCTTCGTATTATAACAGAACCAAAATTTGATGCCGTCAATCTATTTTTCCTTTCATATTCATACTTAGAATTTCCGAATTGGCCTATGGTGTCGGAAGCAATTTTAATTTGCTCTTCTTCCGTTACTTCGAGAGATTTTATAATTCTCTCCATTTCAGACTGTAGCTCGCTAGAAGATAAATCTGGTTTTGTAGATTTTGGGCCATAATCAATATTTGGAAGCTTTTGATTTGTTTTTTTCTTATTTGGTCTTTGATAATTTAGCCTTCTACTGCAACTAAGTTGTTTACTTTTAGTTTTACGGGACATATAAGACTTCATAACTTTACTGGGACTGCTATTTGTAAATTTTTTCCATGGAGAACTGTGCCACTGATATCCTTTATTAAATCTTAAACCTGATAGATGCACTCTTGTTTCGTAAGATCCACGTTGAATTAGATTTAACCGTTTTCCAGCATTAAATCGAGCCACCACAGCCATAAAAGTCTCTGACTTGTTATTTGTTTCATTTGAAACAATTTTAGCAGCGTGCTTTAATAAGTTATCAATTGCACCTGTTATATGAATATAAATTAGGTTATTGACTACATTATTTGTTGTCGAAGAACTTTGGCCAATCTGGTCGCAAAAATAATCTTTACAATTAGTATGATTACCAAAAACATGTAACTGTCCTAACTGTAAATCAATTTTTAATAATTCAACGTCTCCATTCGCATTGTGATATAATGACTTTTGTGCTATTTTTTCTAATTCTTATATTTTTTCTTTTGTAAGCCATTTGCGTACAGATATATTTATTCCAGTATCATCCTTAATTTTAAACAATCGTTTGCCATAGTTTTTTATGCAATGATTAGTGCAATCCCGTTTATTCACCTCTCGCCCGTAAGAAACTTTTTCTTTTATATTGGCGTAGACACTGGAATCGCCATCAGAAATCAGTTCTAAATATTGAATCCCATGCATCTCTTCACTAAGATTAAATCCTTCGACTAAAATGTCTGTTTCCATAGCACATGAGGATCCACTCCAATTTCTAAAACATTTATGCTCTCCAACAGGTATTTGTTTGTTTGCTGCCCTAGCACAAACGGAACAATATTTATTACGCACACCTACATAAATTACTTTTCCAGTAGCACTGCCAATAATTACGGCCTAAAAAGATGACAATTTAAAAAAATGATTATAATATATAATATAATTATAAATTATAATAACCACGGTGTGACAATGATACTTACAGTTCCTGAAGCTGAATTAAAGTTATGGCCATATGAGCGTTTACTCCATCCACCATCGGCATGAACTTTTATCCATGGCACACCATCTTTATTAATTTGATTGTTTTTTATTGCCAATTCCTTCTCTTCCTTACCAGCTAATTCCATTTCATCCCATAAACAATCTTTCCACGCCTGTTTTAATAATATTTGTAAATAACATGAAAAATAATTAACGAAAATGTAATAGTATTACTTACGTCGCCTAATTGTTTTTGTATTTTTGAAAAAGTATAATACGGCATTGGAGGCACATCAATTATACTCAAAAATTCCTCAAAATGCCCATAAGTACTGCCTGTTGCTAATGTGCCCCAAACAGCACCAATATTTAAATTAGATTTGGTTTTTGCTGGATTTTCGGTAAGAAAAGAAAATTCTTTATCGCAAATATGGCATTTAAGTATAATTCGACAAACTAGCCCAAGACCACGGTTTATGTTTCCCATAGGAATTAATTTTCCAGAACGGCAAATCTGAGAATGGTCGAACTGAAGATTTACTATTTGCGTAATCAAATAATTAATCTCAACAATACGATTTCCTTCTAATTTTTTGCCGAATCTGAATACTTTTCTTTTTCAATAATTAATTGATGACTTCTGATGCTATAAAATGTTACAATATAATTTAAAATTATAGATAATGGAATGAAAAAGTAACAGAGTTCTCAGTCTTCAAAAGTTAAATTTATTTATTAACAGATGATAATCATCACCGACGTTTCGGTAGCAAATCTACCTTCCTCAGGGTTAATTATCAAAATCTTGAAAAGTTGCTAAATTTTTATGTAACTAAATGTTTAATTTTTCAAGATTTTGATAATTAACCCTGAGGAAGGTAGATTTGCTACCGAAACGTCGGTGATGATTATCATCTGTTAATAAATAAATTTAACTTTTGAAGACTGAAAACTCTGTTACTTTTTCATTCCATTTACCTAAACAGTCAAGAAATTACAATAATTTAAATTATAGATAATATTTGAATAATCTCTTACTGAGCCGGGATTCGAACCCGGAATCTTTGGATTCTCCTGTAGAATTCAACAATATAAACATGCAAATTAATAGTTATTTGTGTATTAAGAGCATAAAGTGACTCTTTGTTACTCGCGCACGGTAATTGCAGCGCGAGCCGAAGGCGAGAGCTGCAATAGTGCAAGAGGAACAAAGACACTTTATGCTCGTAATACACACATAATTTTATCTACGACTAAAATTATTTATTATAATAATAATAGTATTCAGTTAGTTCAATTTGCGTTCAATCAATTTATGTTTGATTCGTATCCATGACGATGCCAATAATATCGAAATAAATAAATAAAAAAATTTGTTTGATTCTGTCATTTTCTTTTATTTTATGTAATCAAAAAGTACTTTATTGAGCGTTGTCATAGGAGACGCGCAATAAAATGTTTTTTTGCTTGGTCCTCAGTAACAATCAACTTTACGTTGACAATTGAAAGCATAAATATAAACTTTTCATAGTAGTCGTAGATAAAAATATTTTTCGCGTATTAGAGACGCAGCTAAGGTAATGATAAATATTCGTATAGTTTAAATTTCGGTTTAAATTAATTTTAATTACTTACGATTCATAATCATCATCAGTTCCCCATGCAGTATCTAAGTTAATCATACACGGTTCAATATGAGTAGAACTGGAACTTTATAAGTATTTAGATTATGGCAATTATAAAATCAAATGAATTATTTACCTCTTTATATTACTGTCAGATGTGTCAAGATAATTTTCCATATTGAGTAATGTACCGTCACCGTCATTTACATTAGATGTCTTTGGTTGGCTACACTCCGAAATATTAATATTATTCTCAGAAACAACGGAAACAACACTAAAATACAAAATATTATTTGCTATATTATATCTTCTCTATAGCTTTCATTTGGTTATAAATAAATATGCTTACTCATTTTTTTTACGATTTCTTTGAGCAATAGCTCTAGTATTTCTTTTAGAAATCTTTGAAGGATGTACACCTTTTCTACCCATGATAAAAATAATTAATTAATCGCACGAAGAACAATTAATAGCAAAATATACACAGATATATAAGTATAATAATAAAAAAGAAAAAACTCTTTATGTATATTTCACAAGTTGCACTCTACTTCGATTTCTTAGGCCGTCGTCAGAAGATATACATACAGGGTCGGCTCAAGGCACGATGCAAGTGATAATTATTATTATATTAATAAGTATTTACAATAATTATTATAAGCAACTTGCAACTAAATGAAATAGGACTCAAGTGATTTTTCGGATCGTCACATATTACATATGAGGCATGATTCATGCCATTTCAAATTACAATGGTTGGCGAACTATAAAAGAAAAATCTAATCCTTAGAAATGTATAATTTATTTGTGTTAGCACAATTAGTATTTCTATCCCCTTTGATGTCCGGCGCGCGTGCCGCTAAAGCCTCCTTTACTCCTTTGTATGTGACGGTAGGTAATTGGTTTCATAAAAACGCATAATTTGAAGACCACCGATGTTGATATCACTTCGTAGGGGAAGTTCAGCGAATACAGAAATTTTAATTTTTTTATTTTATTTACTACTTCGTAACACTAACACCTCTTCATATTCGAATTTGACTCGCCGAAACGAAAATTGGATTGTGCACATCTAAATACACTGCAGCGCATATGCATTTATGTTTGTTTCGATTGTGTAGAGAATAAAATTCCATGTATTTTGAGTACCATATCGTATTTTTGTGTAAAAAAATTGTCTGCGGCGCATATGCTCGCTCCGCTCGCAAGAGAAATTTCCCTGGAGAGATATCGAGATTGAAGGGCACATCACCATGTGCGAGCGTGGGGGAAGAAATGCCCTCATACACTGCTCAACCATATATTCTTTAATATATACCGTGAGTTTATTTTAACGTGAAACATGGGACTTTTCATATCCATGGTTACGAATTTGACAGCAATGTATTAGAGCGTTCTTTTTAAAATAGAACGTAGGGAATCAATTTAACTGAAATATTATATTTAAAATTATATGAGAGTTACAAAATAACAAACAAATAAACAATAACTATAATAAATTTTCAAAAATCCCTCTATTCATGGCTAAACAATGACCCAATCGATTATAAAACTCTTGAGTAACATTAGTTATTTGTAAAGCTGTCATAGTTCCAGAGACGTTTTGAAAATTTATTATAGTTATTGTTTATTTGTTTGTTATTTTGTAACTTTCATATAATTTTAAATATAATATTTCAGTTAAATTGATTCCCTATGTTCTATTTTAAAAAGAACGCTCTAATACATTGCTGTCAAATTCGTAACCATGCATATGAAAAGTCCTATGTTTCACGTTAAAATAAATTCACGGTATAAGCTCAACTTAGAAAATAAGACAGAATTTGAAAAATATTTTTTGCATAATACTCGTATTTTCTAAATTGGCGCATATATTGTTCAAATTGGTGCATATAATAGGATATTTTTTGCATATAAATCCGAGCCCTAAGCACTCTATTATTTCCAATATAACATACTAAGATATAATTTTTAACAATAATTGGCTACAAATTTTATCAACAAGTATAACAAAATTTCAAACTAATATTTTTTATTAAAATATAATTTGGAATAAAAAACCGTGTGATTTTATGTTTTTATAAATTTTTACCTTCCGCTTACCTGTAAAGGAAGGAATTGGAATCGGGTAATGAGTTTTTAGTGGATGAGCACGAATTAGGGTCCTTACAATAATTCATTTTTGATAGTTTCACGATGCCCTGGTTAGAATGCCACATAGAAAACACATAAAAAAATTTTATACGGTTCTATGGTAATCAATATGTGTATTGAAACACCTCTTTTACCATAAACTGCTGGAAATCCAGATATATATTTTATTGGTTTTTATCCGCATTTACGAATGTAAGTCTATTCGATCTTATGAGTTTTAATGGTACACAGGTAGAACGGATTTTATACGATTCTATGGTAATCAATATGTGTATTGAAACACCTCTTTTACCATAAACTGCTGGAAATCCAGATATATATTTTATTGGTTTTTATCCGCATATACGAATGTAAGTCTATTCGATCTTATGAGTTTTAATGGTACACAGGTAGAACGAATTTTATACGATTCTATGGTAATCAATATGTGTATTGAAACACCTCTTTTACCATAAACTGCTGGAAATCCAGATATATATTTTATTGGTTTTTATCCGCATTTACGAATGTAAGTCTATCCGTTCGTATGAGATATAATGGTACACAGGTCGAACGGATTTTATACGATTCTATGGTAATCAATATGTGTATTGAAACACCTCTTTTACCATAAACTGCTGGAAATCCAGATATATATTTTATTGGTTTTTATCCGCATTTACAATTGTAAGTCTATCCGTTCGTATGAGATATAATGGTACACAGGTCGAACGGATTTTATAGGAATCTATGGTATTTAATATGTGTATTGGAACGCGCATTTTACCGTAAACTGCTGGAAATCCAGTAATTTATTTTATTGGTTTTTATCCGCATATAAGAATGAAAGTCTATCCGTTTGTATAGGATATAATGGTACACAAGTAGAACGGATTTTATTGGAATCTATGGTACTTAATATGTATTTTACCATTCATTGCTGGTTACAGTCTATCTGTTTCTATACGAATATCGGTAGAAGGTATAAGTTAGAAGCCACAGGTAAAAATAGCGGAGAAGTAAGCACTTCGAAAATTAGACACTTAGTGATTCCTATACGGTTTTATAGTAACTTCGCTATTAACTTTTAATTGGATTTTATCCGTTTCTATGTGACACACATTCTATATGATCCTATGAGCAAAGTGGCATGCTATTTTCTATGAGAATTTATACGCATTACACACTTTGTGATTTCTATACGGTTTTATAGTAATTTCGCTATTAACTTTTAATTGGATTTTATCCGTTTCTATGTGACACACATTCTATTTGGTCCTATGAGCAAAGTGGGATACTAATTTTTATGAGAATTTATACGCATTACACACATTGTGATTTCTATACGGTTTTATAGTAATTTCGCTATTAACTTTTAATTGGATTTTATCTGTTTCTATGTTTCTATTTGATCCTATGAGCAAAGTGGCATGCAATTTTCTATGAGAATTTATACGCATTACACACTTTGTTATTTCTATACGGTTTTATAGTAATTTCGCTATTAACTTTTAATTGGATTTTATCTGTTTCTATGTGACACAAATTCTATTTGATCCTATGAGCAAAGTGGGATACTATTTTCTATGAGAATTTATACGCATTACACACTTTGTTATTTCTATACGGATTTATAGTAATTTCGCTATTAACTTTTAATTGGATTTTATCCGTTTCTATGTGACACACATTCTATATGATCCTATGAGCAAAGTGGCATGCTATTTTCTATGAGAATTTATATGCATTACACACTTTGTGATTTCTATACGGTTTTATAGTAATTTCGCTATTAACTTTTAATTGGATTTTATCCGTTTCTATGTGACACACATTCTATTTGGTCCTATGAGCAAAGTGGGATACTAATTTTTATGAGAATTTATACGCATTACACACATTGTGATTTCTATACGGTTTTATAGTAATTTCGCTATTAACTTTTAATTGGATTTTATCCGTTTCTATGTGACACACATTCTATTTGATTCTATAAGCAAAGTGGAATACTATTTTCTATGAGAATTTATACGCATTACACACTTTGTGATTTCTATACGGTTTTATACTAATTTCGCTATTAACTTTTAATTGGATTTTATCCGTTTCTATTTGACACACATTCTAATTGGTCCTATGAGCAAAGTGGGATACTAATTTTTATGAGAATTTATACGCATTACACATTTAGTGATTCCTATACGGCTTTATAGTAATTTCGCTATTAACTTTTAATTGGATTTTATTCGTTTCTTTGTGATACACATTCTATTTGATCCTATGAGCAAAGTGGGATACTAATTTACTAAATTGCATAGAAATCACAATGTGTGTAATGCGTATAAATTCTCATAGAAAATAGTATGCCACTTTGCTCATAGAATCAAATAGAATGTTTGTCACATAGAAACGGATAAAATCCAATTAAAAGTTAATAGCGAAATTACTATAAAACCGTATAGAAATCACAAAGTGTGTAATGCGTATAAATTCACATAGAAAATAGTATGCCACTTTGCTCATAGAATCAAATAGAATGTGTGTCACATAGAAACGGATAAAATCCAATTAAAAGTTAATAGCGAAATTACTATAAAACCGTATAGAAATCACAATGTGTGTAATGCGTATAAATTCTCATAAAAATTAGTATCCCACTTTGCTCATAGGACCAAATAGAATGTGTGTCACATAGAAACGGATAAAATTCAATTAAAAGTTAATAGCGAAATTACTATAAAACCGTATAGAAATCACAAAGTGTGTAATGCGCATAAATTCTCATAGAAAATAGCATGCCACTTTGCTCATAGGATCATATAGAATGTGTGTCACATAGAAGCGGATAAAATCCAATTAAAAGTTAATAGCGAAATTACTATAAAACCGTATAGAAATCACAAAGTGTGTAATGCGTATAAATTCTCATAAAAATTAGTGTCCCACTTTGCTCATAGGATCATATAGAATGTGTGTCACATAGAAGCGGATAAAATCCAATTAAAAGTTAATAGCGAAATTACTATAAAACCGTATAGAAATCACAAAGTGTGTAATGCGTATAAATTCTCATAAAAATTAGTGTCCCACTTTGCTCATAGGATCATATAGAATGTGTGTCACATAGAAGCGGATAAAATCCAATTAAAAGTTAATAGCGAAATTACTATAAAACCGTATAGAAATCACAAAGTGTGTAATGCGTATAAATTCTCATAAAAATTAGTGTCCCACTTTGCTCATAGGATCATATAGAATGTGTGTCACATAGAAGCGGATAAAATCCAATTAAAAGTTAATAGCGAAATTACTATAAAACCGTATAGAAATCACAAAGTGTGTAATGCGTATAAATTCTCATAAAAATTAGTGTCCCACTTTGCTCATAGGACCAAATAGAATGTGTGTCACATAGAAACGGATAAAATCCAATTAAAAGTTAATAGCGAAATTACTATAAAACCGTATAAAAATAACGAATTGTGTATTTGCGTATTAATTCTTATAGAAAATTAATTGCCAATCTGCGTATAGAACCGAATAGATTACATTTCTCATAGAAGCATATAAAATCCGTTAAGAATTTTATCGTAAATTTACAATTATTGCAGATAAAATATGTTCCGAATTGATCCAGATTAAAACCCAATAGAATATATTACCACATTGCGTATAAAATGACAATAGAAATATTACGGCTCATAGAATCCCATAAATTCTCATAAAGTTTTTATTACAACTTTGTGCATGGCGGATAAAATTCGGCGTGTGCACATAAGTTACGATAAATTCTCATTAAAACTTTATCTGTATTAACTACCATTTTATCTGGCATTTTAACCAGGGTGATGTCTGTATGTATGTGTGTGTGTGTGTATGTGTGTAGATATGTGGTCAGGGCCGGATTTCTGTCAGTCGGATAACTCAAATACGAATTACCCAAAAATTTTGATATTTGGTATTTAACATTTGTACCTATATAAGTAGTAGCAGTACGGCAGTGTGGTAACGTGACAGCGTTGTGATTGATATAGTCAAGCACGCTTCACAGCGGTTAAAACTTGGATGGGTGACCATCGTGACAAAAGTAATACCCACTGCGGCTCGGTGTGCCCGGCCCCCTTACACCGAAAGGTATAAAAAGGGGTTACTGACTATATATATATATATACCTATATAAATTGGAAGAACCCATTAGATTTTGGTACAAATATCTTCACCGGAAGTGATATTGTTTGAAGATTGAAAAGATTAATTGTCAAAAATTATGGCATAATGTACTATTTGTATAATTGAGTTCTTCTGTAGTTGATAATTCCATGGGTTTAATATTATTCATAATTCCGTTTACAATTTGAGCAAGGTGTTCTATCATATTTGAGAACTGTTTGATACAGTCTTTTCCGTTCAATGTTTTAAATTCAGATAAACTGTCATCATACTCACATTTTAAATAATATGCTATACTGAATGGGATATGTTTGTTTTGAATAACTGTGTTGCAATCACTTGTATGGTTAACTTTGCTTAAAATTGATTCAATATCAGCATATATTACAAACGGTACTTTCTTTTGATATTTACAATTTTTAAATTTTAATAATTTATCGGACTCTTCAGGCACTGTTATTCTACATGTATTTTGTTGTAAACAATTTTCAACGTGTTTTTCTAAAACTTATTGTGTATAGAAATGATTTAAACATCTATTCATGTGAATCTGCATTAAATTGTGTTATTAATGATTGGAAACAAAGTCTTGAAAATAATGTAGCTGTATGTGCTGTATTTTTAGATTTTAAAAGAGCTTTTGAGACAGTAGACCACGACAAGTTATTACAAAAGTTAAGTCACTTTGGTATTAAAGATACAGCATTGCAATGGTTTAAGAGTTATCTGTGCAATCGGCTACAAAGAGTTAAAATAAATGATGTACTATCCAATGAAATTGACAATAGTACGGGAATTCCTCAAGGAAGTGTCTTAGGTCCTTTGTTATTTATTATGTATGTAAATGATCTACCAAATATACTGACAAAATGTAAAATTCATCTCTTTGCCGACGACACCCTAATTTATTACAATAGTAAGGATTCTACTGAGCTAATAAACACCACAAATAGTGAACTTTACCTGGTTTATAAATGGCTAAATTCCAACAAACTGAAATTAAATATTACCAAATCTAAAGCAATGATTATCACCAATGATGTTAGATATAAGGAAATTGTAAATAATAATAATAATATAATTACTATTGGTAACAAAAATATTGATTTAGTAGAGGAAATGAAATATCTAGGCATTATTGTAGATAGAAAACTTAAATTTAGTTCACATATAAATTATCTTTGTAAAAAAATATCAAAGAAAATTAATTTTATGTATAGAATAAGTGAAAATTTATCATTATGGTGGAAATTACTAATATATAATACAATTATACTACCCCATTTTACTTACTGCTGCACCATATTATATTTATGTAGTCAAACTGATATTAGTAAATTACAACTTCTCCAAAACAGAGCAATGATAATTATTCTTAAATGTAGTAGAAGAACTAAGATAAATTATATGTTAGAAACGTTAGATTGGATGAATGTTAAACATTTTATAGACTTCAAGTCAATGCTATATGTCTATAAAATGATCAATAGAAAATTACCTAAATATCTTACTAAAAATTTATCTTTAACCAAAGAAATTCATAATTATGAAACCAGACAGATCAACAATTTTTATGTTAAAAAACAGAACAAGAACCAAACATGTAATTCCATCTTTTGTAAAGGTCTAATTATGTATAACGCGCTACCAGATGATGTAAAAGATGCTAAAAATATAAGTGAATTTAAACGAAAACTAATATTGAAAAGATTAATTGTCAAAAATTTATATAAATTTGGATAAATATAGTATTTATTTGTAATAAGAATAAGAGGCAAAGTTATTTGCAACTTACGTTATAAAAAATTGTCAAAGAACTGCAGTAAAATTAAAAAAATAAATTTATCAAATAAAACGTTGAAATCTTGTAATCCATGTTTGACTGAATTTTGTTTCTATGTAAAAAATATTGACAGGTGAGATGGGTGACAAGTTGACATACTAGTGCTATATGTCATAAGTAAGATATTAAATGTAGTAATTGAACGGAGGATGGCTTCAGCACAGAAGAGTTTTCCTGTGAATGAATCTTTTTATTCAGATGATGCAAATTTCTGTGTTTCAATATTTTAGATTTTTATTTGTATATTTTAAATGGGCACATTTCTGTTTAAAGTCTAGATATGGCGGAAGGTTGTGTGATGGCCACGTCAGATTTTTTAATTTCTATTTATATTTTTAAAGTAAATATTTGAATTTCGGACAGTAGCGCCTCTGTAGTCAAGTAGTTGCGTTTTTGAATGTGCTGCAATCTAGCGTTCAAGCCGGTACTAAATTTCAATTTAGTTCGCTAAATTCTCACTGCATCTTCGGGATGTTACTTTCGAAACGTACTCTTAACACGCGGAATGAGATTATTGATAATTCTACAAACGTTGGAGAGTGGTATCAAAACAATGTTGTCAATAATATTCTATAAAAGATTTGGAGGAATTCCAAGAAAGAGATTCTGGTGGGGCACTAAACGAAATTATGCATCTAAAAGTCAACATAAACACATTTCAACCAATCACATTTGCTGGATACATAAATTTACCTGAAGATATTAAATTGAAGAAAGCCATTATCAACGTTAAAAACGAGGGTGATCCATACTGTTTTCTTTGGAGTGTTACAAGTTGCCTATACCCAGCTAATACACATTCAGATAGAATTAAATCCTATCCACATTTTTCAACCGTATGAGGGTCTTAGTTTTCCCATGAAACTGAAACATATTGACAAATTTGAAGAAATGAATGAACTAAATATCAACATTTACACACTAGAAAACATAAGTAAGGAGAAGAAAAACGAAGTTGTCCCGGTAAAACTATCTAAAAAATCTTATGAAAAAACAATTCATTTACTCATGTTGGTGCGGCTAATAGCAAATTAGTATGATGTTTCGATAATTTAGTGGACTGTATTTTTTGCGGGGTAGAGGAGTGTCCAGCCAAATCACATGTTTTAAAGGATGTGAAAAATGGGAACATACCTTGGATACTGTCTGGCACCCTTGTAGTTGACGTAGGCAGTCCTGTGCCCTTCTGCTGGTACTAATCCTCGGACTATTTAAGCGGGAAGTGCTGAATACCATGCACTATTGTGCACTCAAAGATTCACACTTAATACACTAATTCACTTAAACTATTATTACTAAATTACACAAATATCTTATGTGATGCGAGAGTTACTTATAAAAAGCGAGCGAGAAAATTAAGCGGCACGTTCGATCACAATAAATGTTTATTTGCGACTGATAATTGTTTATGCGCGCGTCTTGTGACGAACTAATAAAGTTTATCTGAGGTGTCGGGGTAGGTAAAGATCTCTACCAAGACAATTGATTAGCCTCCTGGAGGTATGTTTCTGGGGATACATTGGTGCGAAAGGAATCACGTAAATATGGCGTGAACACATGTTATACGCAAATGATGAACAGGGGGAAGAGGAAGAAGAAGATGAGAACGATGAAAATATGGAATCTGATAATATAATTGACCGAATAAAATCACCCAAAAATTACCACTTCATGTGGATAAAAATTTATCGAGATTATTAGGAAAGCAAATTAAAAATGATAATTGCAAGAGTGCAATTTTATTCTGTGATAATAATAATAATAGTTTATTTAGGTAGCCATAGGTTAATAACAATACATAAAATTTACAAGTTATTTGACATAATTAATAATATATTCAATCTTAAATTATTTACATTGTTGTTGTTGCTTAATTATGTGACATATTAGTTTTCGTTTAAATTCACTTATATTTTTAGCATCTTTTACATCATCTGGTAGCGCGTTATACATAATTAGACCTTTACAAAAGATGGAATTACATGTTTGGTTCTTGTTCTGTTTTTTAACATAAAAATTGTTGATCTGTCTGGTTTCATAATTATGAATTTATTTGGTTAAAGATAAATTTTTAGTAAGATATTTAGGTAATTTTCTATTGATCATTTTATAGACATATAGCATTGACTTGAAGTCTATAAAATGTTTAACATTCATCCAATCTAACGTTTCTAACATATAATTTATCTTAGTTCTTCTACTACATTTAAGAATAATTATCATTGCTCTGTTTTGGAGAAGTTGTAATTTACTAATATCAGTTTGACTACATAAATATAATATGGTGCAGCAGTAAGTAAAATGGGGTAGTATAATTGTATTATATATTAGTAATTTCCACCATAATGATAAATTTTCACTTATTCTATACATAAAATTAATTTTCTTTGATATTTTTTTACAAAGATAATTTATATGTGAACTAAATTTAAGTTTTCTATCTACAATAATGCCTAGATATTTCATTTCCTCTACTAAATCAATATTTTTGTTACCAATAGTAATTATATTATTATTATTATTTACAATTTCCTTATATCTAACATCATTGGTGATAATCATTGCTTTAGATTTGGTAATATTTAATTTCAGTTTGTTGGAATTTAGCCATTTATAAACCAGGTAAAGTTCACTATTTGTGGTGTTTATTAGCTCAGTAGAATCCTTACTATTGTAATAAATTAGGGTGTCGTCGGCAAAGAGATGAATTTTACATTTTGTCAGTATATTTGGTAGATCATTTACATACATAATAAATAACAAAGGACCTAAGACACTTCCTTGAGGAATTCCCGTACTATTGTCAATTTCATTGGATAGTACATCATTTATTTTAACTCTTTGTAGCCGATTGCACAGATAACTCTTAAACCATTGCAATGCTGTATCTTTAATACCAAAGTGACTTAACTTTTGTAATAACTTGTCGTGGTCTACTGTCTCAAAAGCTCTTTTAAAATCTAAAAATACAGCACATACAGCTACATTATTTTCAAGACTTTGTTTCCAATCATTAATAACACAATTTAATGCAGATTCACATGAATAGATGTTTAAATCATTTCTATACACAATAAGTTTTAGAAAAACACGTTGAAAATTGTTTACAACAAAATACATGTAGAATAACAGTGCCTGAAGAGTCCGATAAATTATTAAAATTTAAAAATTGTAAATATCAAAAGAAAGTACCGTTTGTAATATATGCTGATATTGAATCAATTTTAAGCAAAGTTAACCATACAAGTGATTGCAACACAGTTATTCAAAACAAACATATCCCATTCAGTATAGCATATTATTTAAAATGTGAGTATGATGACAGTTTATCTGAATTTAAAACATTGAACGGAAAAGACTGTATCAAACAGTTCTCAAATATGATAGAACACCTTGCTCAAATTGTAAACGGAATTATGAATAATATTAAACCCATGGAATTATCAACTACAGAAGAACTCAATTATACAAATAGTACATTATGCCATATTTGTGAAGAAAAAATTAAAGAAAATGAAATTAAAGTTAGAGACCACAGCCATTTAACAGGCAGATTCCGCGGGGCTGCACACCAAAGTTGTAATTTACAATATAGAAAATCACATGTCATACCAATCATATTCCACAACTTATCAGCGTATGATTCTCATTTTATCATAAAATCAATTGCCAAAGACATTAAAGGTACAACAAATCTCCTTCCTATAAATAAAGAACGTTATATTTCAATGACAAAATATGTGAAATATACAAAAATTCAACTGAGGTTCATCGACTCCTACCGTTTCATGGCCAGTAGTTTGGATAAATTATCTTCATACCTAACAGATTCGGAAAAATCCATTACAAAGTCTTTTTGTAATAGTCATGAAGAATTCCAGCTACTGATAAGAAAAGGAATATTTCCATACGAATTATATTTATATTTTTATAATTTATTCACATTTTTTTATTGTTTGTCTAGATTCCTGGGAGAAGCTGAATGAAGAGACGTTGCCTAAGATTGAAGATTTTTATAGTTCACTTAAAGGAGAATCTGTCAGCGAGGAGGATTATCAACATGCCCAAAACGTTTAGAAAACTTTCGGCATAAAAACATTAAATGAATATGCGAACTTGTATTTAAAAACTGACGATTTACTATTAAGTGATGTATTTGAAAATTTTCGAAAAAGTTGTTATGAAACATATAAATTAGATGCATTACACTACTACACAGCCCCAGGTTTATCATTTGATGCTATGTTAAAACATACAAAAGTAGAACTTGAATTATTAACAGATATTGATAAAATTTTATTTATTGAAAAAGGAATACGTGGGGGTCTCTCCCAATGTTCTAATCGTTATGGTAAAGCCAATAATAAATATATGGGCGAAAAATATGATCCCAATATTGAAGAATCATATTTGATGTATTTTGATATACTTATACGGAGCTGCTATGAGTATGTATTTACCGAATGGAAATTTTGAATGGGTAAATGAATTAAAGTACAGGCTACATTTTCGAAGTTGATTTAGAATATCCAAATGTTTTGCATAAAAGTTATGATGATCTACCTTTATGTTCAGAGCATTTTACACCGCCAATTTCAAAACAAAAAAAAATTAATTGGAAATTTATACAATAAAACAGAATATATAATTCATTATGAAAATATGAAACAATGCCTAAAATTAGGTATGAAGTTAATTCACATTCATAGAATTTTGAAATTTAATCAAAGCCCATGGCTAAAAAAATATATCGATTTAAATACCTTACTGAGACAGAATTCTAATAAAATTTAGGAAATTTTTTTTTATAAATTAATGAATAACAGTGTATTTGGTAAAACGATGGAAGATGTGCGAAAACATAAAGATATTAAATTAGTTACTCACTGGAACGGTAGATATGGTGCTAGGACATATATATCTCAACCAAATTTTCATAGCTGCACAATATTGGATGAAGATTTAGTTTTAATAGAAATGTCAAAAAAGATATTGTTTTTAATAAACCCATTTATGCAGGTTTCGCTATATTAGATTTATCAAAAACATACTTGTATGATTTTCATTATGATTTCATAATTGCTAATGTAGCTGATAATGCAAAATTACTCTACACAGATACAGACAGTTTAATCATTTTCGCAATTTTGATATATATGATTTCATGAAGAAAAATATTTCAAAATTCGATACTTCCGACTATGCTATTGATAATACTCGTATTTTGCCAAGAGTAAATAAAAAAATCTTAGGCCTTATGAAGGATGAGAATAATGGTAAAATATGTCAGAATTCATAGGTCTACGATCAAAAATGTATACTTTTCAAATTTTTGAGAATGAAAATGATAAAATTAAAAAAACTGCTAAGGGTATAACATCAACCACATTGAAAAATATAAGTTATAATGACTTCTATAATTGTTTATTTAATAATACATTAATATATAAAGATCAATATACAATAGCATCAAAAAATCATAATGTTCATACAATTAAACAAACAAAATTAGCTTTAAGCCCTCACGATGACAAACGTGTTGTAAATTACCTATATACTGATACACTCTCGTGGGGTTTTAAGACTGCGTTACAAGCTCTCTATGTAAAAACGTGGCCAATTTTTGAACAAACCAGAGTTTAAAACCGCCTATGAAAACACATGGCTACCTTAGTATAGAGCTACTTTCCTAAAGATGTCACTGGAAACAGTCAAGTAGTGGGAGAACCTTTGATCGCGGCGAGAACTGTCGTGTTGGATAGTTACGGGGCAAGGGCAAGGGGTGTAAAGAACTTTATTCGGCTTCACAAATATTTATGAACGGTGTTTTCATTCCGGTATCCATACTTACCCAGATAGTCTTAATAATATTTTTAGATTGATGTAAATTGTACATTAGGAGTAAATAAAATAATTTCTTATTTACTGATAAAGCAAAATATTTTAATTTCAATGAAAAAACTATAACACAATTTTTATATAAATTAGCTGTAATTTTTTTTACAAATATATATTTTTGCGAGTTCGGGTTGAATATAATTTATATATAAAGTACCTAAACAATACAATTACATTTTTTTTAAATTGGTTATATTTAGTTGACTTTAGGTTTTATAAAATAATTATGTTTTTTCCCGTTGATTTATGTAAGCGTTGTATAGTGTACGAGTATGTTTGGAAGTTAATCATAAAAAAATAATATCAACAGAAAAATATTAAAAGTTTTTTTGGAATCACGCGCTTGTAGCGGCTCCCGCTTTATGCGGGATTCCTAAATTGATTATTTATATTATTTTTATTTATTTTATGGAATTATTATACATTTTTCCAATGTTATCATCATTCGGTTCATCTCGGGTTCATCCCTTTCTTCAACTTCTAATTGCTTTTCGGTGCAGGTATTGAAAAAAATAACGTCGTGTGCATCACGAAATAAAAGTGTTCTCCCGACTCGTGCGGTGGCAGCCCTCGCTTCGCTCGTGTTGCCAACTCCGCACTCGTCGAAAAAACGGCACTTTCGTCCCTAGTTGCAAAATATACTATAGATTATGACATCGTTATAACATTATTTAATTTTCTTTTGTTTTAAAATTAATTTTCTACCGGATGCTTCAGATTACCCGTACCCCCCGAATATCTCGCGAAAAACAAAACAATTCTCAAGAAAAAATAATTTTTTCTTGAGAATTGTTGTCAATTTTCGCAAACCGAAAATGTTTTTCAGACAAAACTGCATTTTTTATATCACGGAATCTGATTCATCCATAAACACAGACATCCTAGTGAAAATAGTCAAAATAGGTTCTACGAGTACTAAACGTGGTTAATGACAATAATCTCGACATCGATTTCTTTTCATGATGCCTTTGCCTATTAGGTACCTAACCTACCTATCTCTCTTTTAGAGGTATAAAAATGAACCTTTACAAGTTGCCAATGTCTTTAATTTTCTAAATTAATATAAATACCTACATGTGAATATAAAAAATAAAAGATTTAGTATTAATATTATCTTAGATGTCTAAAGACATATTTTTTTGCTCTTCCGGGAGTTAAATACGTCTTTAGTCTGTATTTTTAGAGACTGATGTTCTTAATTTGATTCCAGGTATTATTTTCATAATTCATATTCAATCCCTTTTTAAAGAATTGAAATATTTAATCCCATCGTCAAGTAAATACGTGCTACTTGTTACAGAGTATCTATGCAAAATATATTTTGTTTATAAAAAAAAATATGTAAACGAAAAATCTTTGTTATTGGTAATCTTATACGATTCAAATTCTGGTTATTGATTCGGCGGGGGGAGGGGTTGAACCACCTAATTCCCCACCTCATGAATAGTACGGCCTTTATAATATCTTCATGTGATTTGAACACACACAAAAATGAACATCTAAGAACGTACCTATATTTCTTATTATTGGAAAATAAAGCTATATTCATGTTAATTTGTCTCAGATATACATAAAATAAAACATAAGCATTTGACTCTAATTGTTGACAACAATGAATGAACGAGCGTATGTTTATTGTTTTGTGCGTGGCAGTCTCCCGACCTAGAATAACAGTTAGACGAACATTTAATTATTGACAATAATGTGATGTACGTTTAATATTTTTTATTTCCTATTATTTTTCTAAAAACTAGAAATTGTGAATTGGTAAATAAGTAGGTAGGTACTCTGCATAGCAAATAGGTTTGAATCTGTTTTCGTTGAGATTCAATGCGCGGTTTTAATATTGTAATAATATAATGTAAATAGATTTATTCCATCTTTGTTTAGCAAAATTTTTTTTGGTACGTTTCTTCACTTTATTAGGGCACACACCTTTTCTTCCAATTGTAACAAATTACAAATTATATTATTACACGACAAATACCCCGAACACACAATGTATAAAATCAACAACAACAATATAACTAATAAAACCAAAATAGAAACAATACAATGAAACAACGAAACAAGACAAAATTAACAAATAATAATTATAGCAAATAAGTGCAAAATATAAGAAAAACTATGATAGCGCTTTTAACGAGATTCTAACACAAATATACAATACAATGGCAGCTTGAAATTCCAAAACTTCAGCGCCAAATGTAAAAGCGACAATCGTCCATCTATGAGAGAATGCCTGAACTTTTTCTGCTCTTGAGAGCTACTCAAACTACATTTATAGTATTTTGTATTGCATTTTAATATCAAAGTATATTTCTTAATGGTCTAACTTCCTAAATTCATTAAAAAATATAATCTAGTGGCTCCATACGTTTATATAGTGATAAGTTCGATAATTTAATACTTTTCACAAATATTTAATGTTGATTTAATGCTATTTATTATGAAAATATATCGACCCACTACATATCATTTTTGTTAAATCATATATCTAATGATTATATTTCTCAGTATTGCCATTAATGAATGCGGTACAAATTAAAATAATTACTGTTAGCAGGCAACCATTCGTACTCATAACCCAGTCTTAAACCTTTAGAATAAATATAAGATTAAGTATTATCATGATTTTTGATGCTATTTGGTATTGCAAGCAGCTATCAATGTTTATTTGTTATCAGCATATTAATGTGCATGTTGTGAAAAACATGTGTTGCAATTTTATTTTGTACAGTTTTTTATTCAAACATATAAATATCATGTTTTACAAATAAATGGCTCATTTCTGAAGTTGTATATTGACCTAACAACAACAACATGTCATCTGATAACACGTATCATGAGAATTGTGTGAAACATAACTCGAGAATCTAAGATCCCGAGCGAGATTAAGTAAGATTAAAGCGCTTGAAAAAAAAATGTATATTGAGAGAAATAGAAATCAAAAAACTTGAAAGCGGGGGATGTATGGAGAAAGTAAGTAAAAAATATTCTTTAATACAGTATACAAATTACCCATGTCATTATAATTGCAGTCGAAACATATGGTTATATTTTATAAACATCCAAAACGTAAACTTGAAACTTGTGAATGTGAATCCAGAAATTAAGAAATTGAGAAATCAAAAATGAATGTAAGTAAAAATTAAGATCCCGAGCGAGATTAAGTAAGATTAAAGCGCTTGAAAAAAAAAATGTATATTGAGAGAAATAGAAATCAAAAAACTTGAAAGCGGGGGATGTATGGAGAAAGTAAGTAAAAAATATTTTTTAATACAGTATACAAATTACCCATGTCATTATAATTGCAGTCGAAACATATGGTTATATTTTATAAACATTCAAAACGTAAACTTGAAACTTGTGAATGTGAATCCAGAAATGAAGAAATTGAGAAATCAAAAATGAATGTAAGTAAAAATTCAACCTACATGACAAAAAACGTAAACTTTTGTCTCGTGACCCCCGCGAAGTACTAAAAATTTATGAAGAGCGAGAAAGAAAACTTAAGGAAAAATAAGTAAGTAATTATTTAAGAAATAGAACGTGTAAATAGCATTAAATGTTTTACACCTACAACCCACATTACATGCTTGAATTTACTTTTGCAGATTTTAATGAAGGCTGTGCAATCTTTGGAATATGATTTATTGCAAGCATTGGAGAAGAATATAAGTGAAAAATTTAAATAAATAATATAAAAATAATAATTATAAAATGTATTTACAGTATATAAATAAAGATTTATTTGAATATATATGAGAGCTACATTCGAAAATATTTCTTAGTTATCACTCACACAGCTGACAAGTAGGTATGAGTATTGATAAATTTAATCACTTTTTACCAAACTCTTATAGGTCACCAAGACGGGGTCCTCCAGGTGTTGGCTTTGATAAAACTATAAATGGCGATTTTAATATAAATAACAACTTACTTACTTATCTGGTCCTCTTCTACCTTTCAGTGTAGAGGAATTACGGTTAAATTTTGTCTCTATTACAAAAGTCTTTCCACTTCCTTCTGTCTTTTGCTGTCTCCATGGCACTGGCCCACTCACAATTCTTTTTACTTAAAACACCTACTATTTGTTTATCCCACGATTTTCTAGGACGGCCTCTTCCTTTCTTTTTAACCGAGACCGACCACACCTGTTTGGCTGTTCTCGAGACTGGCATCCTCACCATATGATCCCACCAGTTTAGCTGCATTCTTTCTATTCTAGCCTCTAGTGATTCTACTCCCAGACTGGCCAGATATAAATAACAAACGGCTAGTAAATGTTGGAAATTGTACTCGAGAAAATGACGTTTGTAATAAAGGCTATGTGGATTCTTTAGTGAACGATGTATTCAATAAATTAAATATGAAATTTATTCAACTTGAAAATGAAAGCAACACAATGTTGAATCAAATATCACATAATATCAAATTCTTCTTCTTCTTCCAATGGCTCTACAGCCCAAATCGGGCCCTCGCCTCCCCTTAAGCCCTTAAGCATCAATTTCATGGTGGCTTCGCTGGCGTGGATTTGGCGAGTCAGCCAATAGCAATGCTTGATTTTCAAAAACTCACACTGTGGCAGGTCCATGTCAATAGCCCTCCCAAGTAAATAAATTACTGATTTTATTATATGCATAATATGTGCTCGTTTTGTGCTGAATTTTGCTGCAATAAAAATATTTTGTGCTCAATCCGTTCACGAGATATTCAAAGTTAAATTATGAGGGGCCAATGACATGCTCAGCCCCCCCCCCCCAAGTTATAATTTTTAAAATTTTATTTCACAATTGTTTTGTGCTGAATTGTGCCGTATAATAAAAATTTTGTGCTCCTTCTAGTAAGTGTAGAAAGTGTATCTAATAGGAGGGACCAGTGACTTGGTCAGCCCCCCCACCTCAACTTTTTAAAACTTTCTCGTCGCTATTATTTTGTGCTGGTTTTGTGCTGTATAACAAAAATTTTGTGCTCCTCATATAAGGTTAAAAATGAGCATAGAAATATGAGGGGCCATTGACATGATCAGCCCCCCTCAACTTAATTATTTTTAAATAATTTTTTTACGGTTATATTGTGCTCGTTTTGTGCTGAATTGTGCAGCAATAAAAATGTTTTGTGCTCAACCCGTATACGAGATATTTAAAGTTTAATTATGAGGGGTCAGTGACATGCCTCAAACTTATAATTTAAAAAAATTTAATTTCTTGATTATTTTGTACTGAATTATGCCGTATAACAAAATTTTTGAAAGTGTCTTTTAATTTTTAATGGCTAAGTCAAGTTGACTGTCCCATTTGGGAGCGGGGACATCAGCAGAACGGACACTGGCCGAATGGGACAATGGCCGATCGGAATGCAGCCGACGGGACATTGGCCGAAGAAGGGTGAGGGATGAAAATTGAGATGGCGTCATAAGGTTTGAATTTGTACTATAAGTTTGACCACTTGTAAATAAATGTCTCCGATGTGACAGTGGTTTATAAAATGTTTGTTTTGTTGGCGGTGTTTCTTGATTGACATTTAAAATAACCTACAATAATTAATAGCAATCAATCACCAATTATTGATCAGTAAATATAGAATGCAAATGGAATAAATGTGAGATTTAGGTATATCAGCAAGGTACCTAGGTATTAATAATAGGTATTAATAAATAATTATTACTACTTATATTTACTGTATGTATAATAACAACTATTATTATTATTGATGGCAAGTAACTAGTATAAATTTAATGTGTATAGAAGACAAGATTAGAATATAAAATGACCCAATATTTTTATTCAATACAAATGTATGGTCTAATATTAAAATGATGGAAATCTATTGGTTTATGACAGGTGATATTACAATAGATAAGAACTAGCGTCAGGCCCCGCTACGCGGGCCTTCAGCTAGGTCGCGCTACCGCGCGACAAGGGGGATTCGCCCGCTTCGCGGGCTCAAGCTCCGCGGACTCTGAATATGGAAGGATTCGGCACTTCGTGCCTCAATTATAACGATTTAACCATTTAGACTCTAACGAAAAAAATTATTTAATTACAATTTCAAATTATTCATCTTCCGCCTTCTTCAATATAAATTTTAGTAAAGGCATTAAATATAAATAGGTATCCTGGTTATCCAACTAAAAACAAAAGACTATTGTCGAACGTCATCTTAAACAATATTGTAGGTACCTTATCAAAACCTTATATTTGATATAACAAACTTGAAATGATTTTACTATTTTGAAAGGAAAAAAATAGAAGCTAATCATAATCACCCACTATCATATTTATCACTTATTGTGTATATCACTCCTCATCAGCAAGATCAAGACCTTTACTTTTTTACAATTTTAAGATATAAACAAATGACGATCGGCGGTCTCCATTTTGAACAATCTTGTATTAGCTCTTTTATCAAGATATTTAATTTGATATCATACTCAATAGGTATGATTCTAACATATTTTTTTAAAAACAAAAGACAATCGTCGGCCACCATTTTAAATAATTTTATTAATTAGCCCTCATCTAGCTCTTTAATTTGACATCAAACTCGAATTGTTTTTTAAAATTGAAAACAATTGTTAATCGTCTGCCACCATTTTAAATAATTTTATTAATTAGGTAGCATTTATTTTTTAACCCTTTAATTTAAACCCTTTAATTTTTAATCAAATTCGATTTGATTTAATAATTTTTTGATAAAAACAAATGACAATCGGTCGCCATTTTCAACAATTTTATAAAGTAGTGCTCACCTGACCGATTTAAATTATTTTATTAATTAGGTAGCCCATGGCCAACCCTTTAATTTGATATCAAACTGATATAATTCTATATTGTTTTTGATAAAAATAAATGACGATCGTCGACCACCATTTTAAATAATTTTATTAATTAGGAAGCCCTTATCCAGCCCTTGAATTTGATATCAAACGACATGATTTTTTGATAGAAACAAATGACAATCGTTGGTCGCCATTTTCAACAATTTTATAAAGTTGTGCTCACCTGATCGATTTATATTATTTTATTAATGAGGTAGCCCATTTTCAACCCTTTAATTTGATATCAAACTTGATATAATTCTATATTGTTTAAAAAAAAAAGACAAACGTCGGCCACCATTTTAAATAATTTTATTAATTAGGTAGCCCTTATCCAGCCCTTGAATTTGATATCAAACTCGACATGATTTTTTGATAGAAACATATGACAATCGTTGGTCGCCATTTTCAACAATTTTATAAAGTTGTGCTCACCTGATCGATTTATATTATTTTATTAATGAGGTAGCCCATTTTCAACCCTTTAATTTGATATCAAACTTGATATAATTCTATATTGTTTAAAAAAAAAAATGACAAACGTCGCCCACCATTTTAAATAATTTTATTAATTAGGTAGCCCTTATCTAGCCCTTGAATTTGATATCAAACTCGATATGATTTTTTGTTAAAAACAAATGACAATCCTTGGTCGCCATTTTCAACAATTTTATAAAGTAGTGCTCACCTGACCGATTAAAATTATTTTAATAATTAGGTAGCCCATTTTCAGCCCTTTATTTGATATCTAACTTGATATAATTCTATATTGTTTTAAAAAAAATAAATGACAATCGTCGGCCACCATTTTAAATAATTTTATTAATTAGGTAGCCCTTATCTAGCCCCTGAATTTGATATCAAACTCGATATGATTTTTTAATAAAAACAAATTATTGTTGGTCGCCATTTTCAACAATTTTATAAAGTTAGTGCTCACTTCTTTTGTTGGGACTGTACTTGATACAACTGTCAAAATAAAATAAATATTTTAAAAAATACGAATATTGATAAAAATACAAAAAAATGATTCTTTCGATTATTACTAAATATAATTTACAAATTGCTTCTATTACTAATATAACGTAAGATATATGCATCTGAAATATCGAATTGTAAACTGTAAACGTCAGTTTGACAGAACAGCATTGTTTTTTCCCCAAATATGTTAACAATTTTTACCCTGAATGTACTAAAACTTCTGACGTCTTTTTCTGTGACTGTACTTTGTAATGACTGTCAAAATAAAATTAATTTTTTTAAAGTAGTACTAAAATTGATGAAAATATTAAAAATATTTACGCTCCTTCTATTATAACTCAATATAATTAACAAATTTCTTCTATTAATTATATTAATTAAGAAAAGTGCATTTGAAATCTCGAATTGTAAACGTCAGTTTGACACAATGTAGCATTGTTTTTTATTCAACAGTCAGTTGTTGAACATTTGAGCATTCAAAGCTCTGATTCACTGATGAAATCTCAGTTTTTCATTAATAACTAAAAAACTATTATATCTGGAACATTGAGACCTGGTCGCATGGACTCCCTATTAATCCCTTACTATGTATACCAATTTTTAAATCGATAGATTAAACCATTCATTTGTTATTAACGAAAATCAAAAAGTCAGTCTTTCGCATTTTTCTCAAACAAAAGAAAATCAAAAACAATTGAACTATACAAAGGTTTTTGCGTCTCGACACCCTCTATCACCTCGTAAAAAAATCATGAAAATCGGATAATTCGTTCATAACGTTGTGCAGTTGTAAATGCGTTGCTAGTTTGGCTAAAAATCAACAACTTTAAGCCTTTTAGTATATAAGACTAGCGTCAGGCCCCGCTACGCGGGCCTTCGGCTAGGTCGCGCTGCCGCGCGACAAGGGGGATTCGCCCGCTTCGCGGGCTCAAGCTTCGCGGCCCCTGAATGTGGATGGATTCGGCACTTCGTGCCTCAATTATAACAATTTTAACATTTAGACTCTACCGAAAAAATTATATGATGAAATTATAATTATTTAATTCCAACCAAATTATTAATACTTCCTTATTACTCCGTACAAGAAAGTAAAAACAGAAGCTAATCACCCACTATCATATTTATCACTTATTGATATTTATCACTACATGAGCCTCGTTAAACCCGTTAAATCGCCGCCCTTGGGTATAGAATAAATCGTCATAATAAAAATAACTCTTAACAATATCCGGACATCGAAAATATTACTCGTACTTATCAAAACATTTTCTGGCTTCTATTTATTAAAATACTGATTCAAGAGGTTTTTAATAAAAAAAGTTAATAATTCCTAGTTTTTTGCATAATTTAAACTGTATCGTCTATTAATACATGAAAAAATACTATTGAATTCATAAATTGGGAAGCTAATCACCCACTATCATATTTATCACTTATTGTGTATATCACTCCTCATCATCAAGACCTTTACTTTGATATTAAAATCTATATGATTTTAACAATTTTAAGATATAAACAAATGACAATCGTCGGTCTCCATTTTGAACAATCTTGTATCAGCTCTTATCATGACATACTCAGTAGGTATGTTTCTAACATATTTTTATAAAAACAAAAGACAATCGTCGGCCACCATTTTATATAATTTTATTAATGATGTAGCCTTTATTTAACCCTTTAATTTGATATCAAATTCGATTTGATTTTTAAAAATGTTGATAAAAACAAATGACAATCATCGCCATTTTCAACAATTTTATAAAGTAGTGTTCACCTGACACCGATTTAAATTATTTTATTAATTAGGTAGCTCATGTCCAGCTCTTTAATTTGACATCAAACTGATATAATTGTATATTGTTTTTGATAAAAATAAATGACTATCGTCGGTCACAATTTTAAATAATTTTATTAATTATGTAGGCCTTATCCAGCTCTTGAATTAGAAATCAAACTCGATATGATTTTTAAATAAAAACAAATGACAATTGGTGGTCGCCATTTTCAACAATTATATAAAGTTAGTGCTCACTTGGTAGTTTAATTTAATATCAAACTCGATATTGTTCTATATAATTTTTTTGTTACTGCAGATTGTCGACCTTCAATTTTAACAGTTTTAAAAAGTACCTAGTGTTCCTCTAATGCTTTACTTGAGCATCAAACGCCATGAATTTGTGATACTTTCCGGTGAAAAAGTTCCTTTTTTGCTTCTTTATTTTCAAATAATGTTAATAATTATTTCTTTGAATGTACCTAAACTTCTGACATCTTTTGTTTTGACTGTAGGTACTTGAGTTGAAATGACTGTCAAAATAAAATAACATTTAAAATAATACTAATATTGATAAAAAATACAAAAAATGGTTCTTTCGATTATTACTTAATATAATTTACAAATTACTTCTATTACTAATATAACTTAAGATACATAGGTACATCTGAAATATCGAATTGTAAACTGTAAACGTCAGTTTGACAGAACATAGCATTGTTTTTTTTCCAAATGTGTTAACAATTTTTACCCGTGAATGTACTAAAACTTCTGACGTCTTTTTCTGCAACTGTACTGACTGTCAAAATAAAATAATTTTTCTTTAAAATATTATTAAAATTTATGAAAATATTAAAAACATTTACGCTCCCACTATTATAATTCAATATAATGAACAAATTGCTTCTATTAATTTTATTACTTTAGATAAATGCATTTTAAATGTCGAATTATAAACGTCAGTTTGACAGATGTAGCGTTATTCAAACGTCAATAGTCATTTGTTGAACTTTTGTTTATACAGTCTCTGATCCACTGTTGAAGTATAGTTTTTAATTAATAAGTCAAAAACTATACTATGTAGAACATTGAAACCTGGTCGCATGAACTCCTTATTAGTTGCTTACTATACATACCAATTTTTAAATCGATAGATTAAACCATACATTTGTTATTAACGAAAAACAAAAAGTCAGTTTTTCGCATTTTTCTCAAACAAACAAAAATCAAAAACAATGGAATGATACATAAAAATGTGCGTCTCGATGACCTCTATCGTCTAGTGAAAAAATCATTAAAATCGGATAATCCGTTCATAACGTTGGCCCGACGCAAACCCGTTGTTAGGTAGACGAAAATATTAATTAAGCCTTTTAGTATATAAGATGAGGAAATTTTTTGTAATAGTACCTAGGTAAGGTACTTACACCACAACAAAAAAGTAAAACAATATTCTATTTATATATTTTATTGTAAGAACCACGAAGAATATTACAATTTCGCATCTATTCCAATCCAATCTATTTATTTTACCTAATAAGTATAGGTACCTAGGTACTCAATGGACAATGACATAATATTTCTATAATAATTAAACCCACTCGGATCGTCAACAATATCTATTCTACTACATACGGCGTAAATCAAATACCTACTATAAATCTGTGTCCCAAAATCCATAGGTATAGGCCGAAGTTTCATTTTTATACAGATACAAGAAAAGGGGAAAATAAATTTGGGTGTAGCTTGGCGGCAAATTTGTATAACGTAAAATTCAATGTAATATTTAAACTACAAATAAAATCAGAAAGATTTATTTTCATAACATTAAGGTCGCGCTCCTGTATATATGGTTGCGTACCAACAGTAATTAATTTTATTCATGGTGCATTTAAAATTGGTAGACTTTAGTAGCCCAAACATTGCATATATGTGATTCTTAATTGTATACCTAGGCTAATGAACCATTCTTGTTTAAAGGAAGTGCTTATTTTTCAGAAAAAAACATTTTATTTCCAAAACTATCACATCTACATCTTTATAACATACTTACTTGACTAGAGAATTATATATGTTATCATAAGAAAAAAACAAAAAAAACGTAAATATTGACTGAGACTCAAATGCACCATGAATAAAAAATAAAGTGGTTTGAATAGCACGCGACCACTAAAATAGTTCAAGCATTATCACAAAGATGGCTGCTCGTCGTTAAAATAATAGATCTTTCGCTCGGAAAAGGTGGAATAAACTTAATTGCGTAGGTAAATAGTACATAAAAATTTGAATTTGTTGTTAACCTTTAGGACTAACGTATATTATATGTTTCTACTTTTGCATTTTTCCAGTAAATCAGTAAACGAAAGATAAATAATTGAATAAAAAAATGACACTATTACTTTTATTATTTATCCCACTTTTTTACATTGTTGTCAACAATCAGTTTGTATTGTATAAATCTGATATCGTCAACGTCTATTCGAAGAATTCGAGAATGATTAACTTTCTCAAAACTGACCAATCAGAATAAATTGAGTATTTTGGCAAATTATTTTATTGATTTTATTAGTAATTTTTGTATCAAGTGGATATTTTAAGTGTGTATATCAATAAACATAATTTAAAAAACTTATATATGTAGCCATAAGCTTTGTTATTTATTGACAAATTTTTTTATGTTTATATTTCGTTATAAATAATCAAATAAGTTAATGTGAAACTATTGGTTACTATGGTAATCTTATAAGATTCAAATTCAGGTTAATGATGCTTTATATAATTATAAAAAATTGTTAATTTATATATATTTATAATTTAATTTAGATAATAAAAATTTGTTTCTTGTGTTGACAGCTGTCAAAAATACTCGGGTATGCACTTGTGCAAATACTCGCGGGTACACTGCATTTGTGCACGTACCTACTCACTGATACTTGATTGTTTTGGCTCGAAATTTAAAAAATACTGTAACCTGATTGGTTGAAATTTTTCGAGGGAAATAGTCAGTTATTATACCACAAGAGCTATGTCGAACCGAAGGAGGCAAAAGTATTTTCTATTATTTTTGATGATCAAATGGTATACAATTTCATGAATAAAACAAATTTAACAATTTTATTTATTAAAATAATTTTTAAATTAATTTTAAATATTATTGTTTGTTGTGTCCTGGTTACGGTGGATAATCGCATACTATGTCAATATAAAAAATATGCACTGGAATAGTGTTGTTTATAGATAGTTTCTATGATTTTTGTGAAAATAGTGCATTTTAATTGGTTAAAATATAATGACGGAAATAGTCACTGATATTTGATTGTTATTAAAAAATTATTGTTACCTGATTGGTTAAAATTTATTTTTTCAAATGATTCTTAAATATGAGATAATTAAACTCAAAAATATAATACAAAATTATTAAATTTTCAGACTTTGCTAAAAATAATTAGGTACCAAAACATTCGCAAAATTCCGGATATAAAATAAAATCTTAATGTAAAAAATTTCATTATTGAATTAAACATATACAAGATAATTATTTATGTTTGTTATATGTACCTACTAAACAATGATATTATTTAATAAAAAAATGTACAATTAGTATAGAAAATAATTATGTATAGGTAACAGGATTATTGGTAGTTTGAGAAAATTTGGAAATAAATGGAAAAAAATGTTATTTTTGCGCAACTATCAAAATTTATTATAATCCATAATTAAATGATACAAAATATTAGTAATTGTTATTGTTATCATGTTGTATTGTTGTGCGTTTACAGAGCCACAAACCCGAGCGCCAAGCGCTTCTATCTCGTCAAAAAATTTAGAACCTTGAGAAATGAATAGGTATAATTGTACGACGGCGTAGAAGGGTCAGGGTAAATATTTTTTTATATTGAATTCCCGACTTTTAAACTCGGGATCTCGACTTTTAAACTCAGGATCCCGACTTTTAAACTCAGGAACCTAACTTTTAAACTCGGGATCTCAGCTATATAATCTCGGGATTAAAAAGCTAAGATCCCGAGTTTAAAAGTCAGGATCTCGAGTTTAAAAGTCGGAATCCTGAGTTTAAAAGTAGGGATCCCGAGTTTAAAAGTCGGGAATTCAATATAAAAAAATATTTACCCTGACCCTTCTACGCCGTCGTATAATTATATAATTTTTGCTTTACGTTACATTGTTGTCCCGCCCGACACTTCTTGACAAGCTTGCACAGGTTGCAAGTTCTACGAAGTGCTACCGGCACCGGTCCGTGTTTTTTTCTTTCATACACTATAAAATTCATAACTCGTTCTCTAGCCAACCAATTATATTGATTTCCTTAGTAAAAATAATTTTGAACCTTCCTTTATATATTCTCCTGCATTATGTACTGCAAAATTCCTTACAAAACGAGATTTAGTAGCAGACTACATTTTTCACTACACGAAATTTACGTTGAATTTTATTACTTTTTCATTTGTTATAAACAATACGTCATTCTTGATAAATGTACCACACCTACACATAGGTACTTAATAAGTACTGCTTGTATAAAAAAATTGAATAAAATATCTTTACTAGTTCACAAGAAATTACAATTGTAAGTCGGCAAGTTAAAAAAAATCACCAAAATTTTAATTTTTAAAAAAAGGAGATAATGAATTTTTCGGGTTGATGGCAATTTAGGAGTTTCGTATCTTTTTATATGTAGAAAGAGAAACAAATCTGAATATAATATAATTTTTTCAGAAAGGGTACCTACCTATATTCATTTCTCAAGTTTCGAAATTTTTTGACGAATCGGGACTATAAATTAAATGGATAAAAATATGTTAAGATTTTTCTATAAAATAAAAATTCATGGCATACAAAGTAAAAACTATTATTAATTATTATTATAACATTACATTATTTATGTTGTTTGTTGTTCGAAATATTTTTACCTATCTTCGTACGTGTCCCAAAAAATGTTCATACGGAAATTTCTCTCGAGAATCAAGAAACGAAAACGATCCAAATGTTCTTACCGAAATGTACAGTGGCTATGAGTGGGGGAACAATGTTGCGATTGGCTACACTAATACAAGCGTATATACAGTATAATATGTACAAATTTTATACTATGCTGCCATCAGTCGGTCTAGAAACGAAATAGCACTGCAATCCCGCGACGTTAAGTAAAGTTCACAAGTATATTAAAAATTTTAACCCAGAAATTTTAACCTATAAAAGAACTGTCACAATTGTATTATACTGGAGCTAAATTACTGTGTGTAAATCTGGGTTAAAAAATGAACGATCTGATTGGTCAGCAGAACGCGGCAAATTTGAAAAGCAAATTTTGTTGATTTTGTATAGGTCGTTTCATTTCTAAAACAAGAATAATTGTAGGCAAGTTTAACAGTAATGTACAAAAAAACTCCTAAATTCACTTCTTAATTTATAAATACTTATATATTCACCTTTAAATGAATTCTGCTTAAGGTGCTAGTATAGTTAGAGTTAGTAGTTCTTTATTAAATTAATTACTCGTGCATTTCGAATGCTTTATGAACCAAATTTTGGTTACAGTATACTAAATATATATATTGTCTTTTCTGACTTTTCGCACTTGTTTTGAATAATGGAAAGTCTAGAAAAACATGAAAAATCGTACTTTACTAATAACTCATGCTACGATTGAAATATCTTTTTCAAAAAAATTACACATAATCTACATTAGTATCTTAACATCGGATTGTCAATATTTTTTCAAAAACTATTCCCAATTTCTAATTAAAAAAAAATATCAAATTTTGAAATTTGTTTTTTTGAGAATTTTGAAATTTTTGAATCAATCCGATGTTAAGCATAAAATTATAGACATTTTTTGTAAATAAATTTTTTCTCTAAAGTGCACCTGAATTAAGTTATTAGTAAAGTACGAACGACACTTTTATAGTAGCTATACCCGAGCCTTAACAATAATAATTGTCTGTTACACGACTATACACGTTATTTATTCGTTTTAGAAACTGGTACACGTACATTATTAATTTACGCCAACAATTTTAATCCAGTGTCTGTTCATAAAGAATAATTTGTTTTGTATTTAAAAGAAATAACAGTAGGTAGTATAATAATAATTCAATTTAAAAAAAACTGAAGATTTTTTCAGATATATTTTTAATTTCTTTTATACAAGTTGGCGCAAAAGTTAATCACCCGTCTAGAGAAAAACATAAAAATTAAATTATTTTAATAATTATAGGTAGTGTGAACACAATATATTGTTAATAATAAATTATTGTGAAGACTCTGGTGCGTGCGGTCAGACTTTAAATGTTAAATAATAAATAAAGCTGCATGATATATTTCTACTTTCTTCAAATACAATGTCAACAGTAGATACATTTCTCGTAGCCCACAATGGGTTTTGTAAAGACTTCCTAATTCTTCTAGGGTTCCAAGAATTGTGGGATTCTTTCTACTGCGCGCTTTTCTCATTCATAGTTCCAGTTCAGTTAGCCAAGGATAAATAAGTGCAATTTCTGAATTTCTGTTTTTATATTCATAATTATCTCTAAATAATTATAAACACGATTTTTTTAAATTCTACGGTTCTGCATCTTCATCATAAATTTGTCGTGAACTTGTATTATTTTCTCGTATAATTTTTTCTACTAATCGTCGTCTAAAATTCGCGATATCGCGATGACATTATTCAATATTATTCAAAATTATTCAATACAAAGACGAGGAATACCCAATTCTCGACTCGCCACGGCTCAAAGAACTCGACTCTTATTTTAATTTCTCAAAAAATTTGTTGCCATCTTATTTAAAACTAAGTAGTAAGTAGTGAACTTAGGAATGTTTTTGTACATTACTGTTAAACTTGCCTACAATTCTTGTTTTAGAAAAGAAACCGAGTTATACAAAATCAAGAAAATTTTCTTTATAAAATTACCGCGTTCTGCTGACCAATCAGATTGTTAATTTTTGAGCCAGATTTACATTCGGTAATTTAGCTCTAGTATTATACAATTGTGACAGTTCTCTTATAGGTTAGAATTTCTGAGTTTTTTAAAATAATATTCATATAACTTGTCAAGTTTTAGTTAATATTTATATGAAAATGAATCGTTCTGATTCCATTTGCAGTTTCAATACTATTGAATTTTACATGATTCAAATTTGCCGCCAAACTACATTCAAATTATATTTTCTCTGTACCTGTATATAAATGGAACTTCTATTGGTGCTCCTCTGAAATTTGGAATAAAGTTTTATAAAGCTTTTAAATTAGGTACGTATTTTTTTTATACAGCGTATGTAATAGAGTATAGTAATTGCTTGACCAGGGGATTGGGCTTATATATTAGAAATACTATTTCTGTTTTCATTGAGTAGGTACCTAAACTTATTACGTTAAATAATTAGGATGTTGTTTCATTGTACGAAATTCGTAAAAATAATATATCTACAACTAGATTGATATTTTCAATGAATAAGCGGAATAGATACGAAATTATAATGTTTTCGTGATACTTACAATAAAATTTATAAATTTTGCTTTATTTTATTTGTGTTAACCTTACATACTACCACAGCAAATTTCCTCATTTTTATCCATTGTACTTGTAATTATACCTAAATCAATAGATTTCCATCATTTTGATATTAGACATAAATTTATATTGAATAAAAAGGTTAATTTTATGTTCCAACTTTGTCTTCCATACAACATATTAAATTAAAACTAGGTACCACAAAGGGTACCACCAATAATAATAGTTATTGTTATTTTAATATAACAATAACCTATGTACCTTGTTTACATAATATTGGTGATTGATTTCAAATTGCTTTTGTAGGTTATTTTAAATGTCAATCAAGAAATATCACCAACAAATCAAACATTTTATAAACCACTGTCACGTTTAGAGACATCTATTTACGTGTAGCTAAACTTTAAGTATAAACTCAAACCTTATGACGTCATCACAATTTTCATCCCCACCCTTATTCTGCCAATGTCCCATTGGCTGCATTCTGTTCTGCCCTTGTCCCATTCGGCCAGTGTCCGTTCTGCTGATGTCCATACACCCTCTCATATAAAATAATTTAAACATATTTTTTTGCGCTACTATAATTTAACCGTAATTCAGAGAATAAAAAGTTTGGAAAGGCTAAGTTGACAACTAGCCTTTCCTTTTAAAAAATATATAAAATTTTCTTCATTATTTGGATAGTAGTTCGTATGCGCTCTATTACGCATTAACATTAATATAAATTTTTGCGCTTGTATACATTTTATTTTATTAATAATCCAATTAGGAAGGGCTAACTTGACAGCAAAATTTCATTTCATTCTAAGGACATTGCGCTCTTTTGCTTCGCAAATATTATTTTTAGAGCTTCTCTTATTCAGCAGCAGGTAATCATAGTAATTATTATAGTTAATAAGAGCCAAATCGACATTAGCCTTCCCTTATTTATTTATTATTTAATAGATAGTCCTTGCTATGCGCTATTTTCGTTTTTACTTCCTTGTACGGAGTAATAAGGAAGTATTGTAATCCCGAAAAATTTCGGTTTTCAGATTTTGATGGAAATATCCGTTTTGACCTTTTCTGAATCCATTATGACTAGTTTAGTCGTGACGTCTGTACGTACGTACGGACGTATGTGTGTCGCATAACTCAAATACGGTTAGACGTAGAAAGCTGAAATTTTGTATTTAGGACTGTTATAGCATCTAGTTGTGCACCTCCTATTTTTTGTTTCAATCTATAAACCGGAAGTAGTACTTTTTACCTTCCGCTTACCTGTAAAGGAAGGTATTGGAACAATGCAAAAAATCGGGTGGTGAATTTTTAGTGGATGAGCACGAATTAGGGTCCTTACAACTCATTTTTTATAGTTTCACGATGATGTCTGTGTGTATGTGTGTGTGTGTGTGGTCAAGGGGTGTTAGTCGCATAACTACAATACGAATTACCCGAAAATTTTGATATTTGGTATTTAACATTTGTATATAAATTGGAAGAGCTCCTTAGATTTTGGTACAAATATCTTCTTCGGAAGTGATATTTTTTGAAGATTGAAAAGGTTAATTGTCAAAATTGTATATAAATTTGGAAAAATATAGTATTTATTTGTAATAAGAATAAGAGGAAAAGTTATTTGCAACTTACGTTATAAAAAATTGTCTTTATCTGGTAGCATTAAAGAACTGCAGTAAAATTTAAAAAATAAATTTATCAAATAAAACGTTGATATCTTGTAATCCATGATCGGTTGATTTTTGTTTCTGCGTAAAAAATATTGACAGGTGAGACGGGTGACAAGTTGGCATAGTACTAGCGCTATATAAGTCCTAAGTAAGATATTAAATGTAGTAATTGAACGGAGGATGGCTTCAACACAGCAGAGTTTTCCTGTGAATGAATCTTTTTATTCAGGTGATGCAAATTTCTGTGTTTGAATATTTTAGATTTTTATTTGTATATTTTAAATGAGCACCGGATTGTACGTATACATTTTAAAAAATGATAAATACAAATATTGTAGCGGCTAAAAAGTACTTTATTTTCAATCTTTTGAATATGGAATATTATAGTGAAATATATTTTCAATCAGAATTTTCGCAATTTTACTACAGTAGCAGATCAGAATTTTTTGCATAGTATTGAACTCCGTTTTGATTTGAAGTACTTTTTGGACGCTGCAATGTTTGTGGTTACCATTTCTTATTATTTTTAATAACAAATGAGATAATCGAGTGAAATAAATATTAAAATTTTTGTGTTATGCTTTTATTATAAACAAACGACATGATGATAAAGAGAAAACTTGAGTGGTTGAGTGCCATGCACGTTTATGCAATGCAATGGTGACTTCAACATGATACTTTGTACCTGTTTACCTGTTAGGGTTAATTGCATCTTTAATACTATAAGTTTACTATATAGTTTAGTTTTGAATTTTATCCATTATAATCATAGTACCGACTAATTTGGTAAGCAGAAATTTATGCAAAATATACAAGGGTAATACCCCAAGAGGTGATATTTTCTAAGAAATTATTTAGTCGTTACACGGCAACAGTTTCACGACACTTATAGTTGCAGTTCCGAAGGCCTGAATTATGCATTGTCAGATGATTGTCAGTCACACTTCATCCCAT
Source organism: Agonum fuliginosum (assembly GCA_947534325.1). NCBI lineage: Eukaryota > Metazoa > Arthropoda > Insecta > Coleoptera > Carabidae > Agonum > Agonum fuliginosum. The sequence goes on along the minus strand of OX384031.1, from coordinate 22,621,461 downwards.
GTGTAGGTTCTATTTTTAGTTTCTATTACATGAATATAGCACAATAGTATTTTGTGCACCTAGGGAGGGAAGCGTGCTATTACTCCCGCGGGACACACAATATTTTACGTCACGAGGGTTGTATATCAGGCAGGCAACATTCAGACCACCAGCCCTATGAATATTATAATTACGAACTGCCCGAACATGCAGTTCATTGTTCAGAAATAAAAGATTTATACGTATAATAATTTTTGAATTAAAAAAATTTTTGTTTAAATTTTTTGTTAGTTTTTGAATTTTTCTTCAATTTTTAATTTATAGTCTTGAAATCACCTTTCTTGCAAGCGGGAGGAAAACAGTGTTTTCCTCATGCCAGTAGCGGGAAGAAAACAGTATTTTCCTTCCACCGGGAGGAAAACAGTGTTTTCTTCCCGCTTGCTTACCTATGAAAAGTTCATACTCAAAAATTTTGACCTAGTACTAAAACCTCCCCTTATGGAATATGAGGCGGGAGGTAAAAGTTTGTTGAAAGTATGAAAACAAATTCAGAAACATTGAAATATGCGATATTCGGTGTATTGTTTAGAAACAAAAATGGACCAATACAAATGACATCCTGCATAGATAATTAGCCAATAGGGAGCGGGTGGAGCGTGGAGATTAACCCTTCCGTAATTAGCAATGTGTACCGTTAATTTTAAGCAATGTTATATTTTGTTAGAAATTCAAAATTCTATCTGTTTTGTGCTTCCTAACAGTGCAGCAGTAATATGAATAACACAAACAGCTGTTGTTATATTCTGATTCATTTCAAATTTGCCACGGTCCATGCCCGCCCATGCTGCATTACCGATCCGATGTGGTGGACATCTGTGTAAGAAAGGGAGAACTATTTGTCGACAAATTTTGCTACTAAAGACAAATATTTTACTTTATTTTTTGTCATCATTTTCTCAAAAACTAGTGCATCAGTCCAGATGATATTTTACATTTGTGACACATTGTACATGGTTTACTCGATGAAATAAAATTTAACTTGTTTTTTTATCCAGTTGGCAAAATAAAAATTATAATTTCTTCAACAACAACATATAATGAATCAAAATATATTCATCGAGTAAACAAAAAAATATGCTTTATAAATATGTATATTATGGGGGTATATTGTTTCAAAGAAATGAGAAAATGATGACAAAAAAATGTCATTATTGCGTATACTTTCCGCCATACAGCAACGCACTCTTAAGGGTGCGTTACAGATGTTTTGCAGGTAAACAAAACATTATTGAAATTTATATTTTTTTTTCTGCTTCCTGAAATATTTTTTGTTCCAATATTGTTTACTATAAACATTAAAACAATATTTTTATTCAATATTATGCCCTATATCAATACAAAATTACTCTCAGGAAACAATATTTGCTCTAATATTCACACATCTGCAATGTTTATCTTAATTGTTACAGTAGTTTTCTCAAAAATGGCTATTAAAATTTATTCAAATTGAGTAGATTTGAGTAGCAAAGTAGTCGAAAATAGTTCATCTTTTACCATAGAGATGACAGCTCAGTCGAAATAACTTAATTGTCACTAAATATCGGTAATATAGTTTTCGACTTTCTACCCAACAGACAGTGACAATGACACATTTGATTTGAACCGAGCTGGATAACCGATAACTACTATATTTTCTACATTAGTTATACTTTATTTTCACGAAATCTTATATTTATTCTAAGAAAATAAATCAAAGGTCTTGATTAGGACTGATGTACACTATGTTCCAAATGTTCTGCCCCAGAGATTGGAAAACCCCCGTTGATCCGCAACCATTGTAGCACCATTCGCCAAAGTATTAGAAATACGGCCTTCTTTGATCGTAGAAAAAGACAACAAGTGAAAGATAGAAACAGCAGCGGACTAACCCAGGTATAGGGTAAATAGTGTAGAACAATTATTGCTTTGGGCTAGGATTCAGTTCACTGTTAGAGAAGAACACATTCTCCATAATTTTATTTCTTAATATTTGGTCACCTGAGAATCAAACATATGAAAATTTTAATACATGTTGCAAGAATATAAATGTGTTGTATCATGTATTTTTTAACAATAACTTTATTGAGATTCATGGTCTGTTATAATTATTTCTTTCCAGTTTCTAAATTTTATTACCTATTTTTTATGTTGTTTGTTTATATTGTTATTTATTCATTATTTTTAAATGTGTTGTATCAGTATCATGTAAGTTGGCAATCAAGTTATGATAATAACTTCTTAAGTTGCATGTTGCGTTATTATTATGTTCAACTTTTGTCCATTCTCTATCTCTAGACAACAAAATAAAAAAGTAATTGTTCAGTTAAAATAAAAATAAAATTGTATCATTATGTGGATGGCATCTAATAAGATATTTTCCACTAACTTTGCTACACATGTCGATATTACGAAGTTTTTGATGTAAATACACCGGCACGGTGCCTAAAGAAAAGCCACTTAAAATTAAGCGTTCATGCCGGCGCGTCGCCGCCGCCGGTTTATTTTTAACAATTCGCCGACGCCACTATCAACCTCAACGCTGCACAAGTCAATTTGTGTGTTAATTAATGTAGGTACTCATTAAACATTCAAAGATTTACTGTGTATCGAGTTATGAAATAAAAAATCGTGTGGTGATCATTTTTTATAATCTTGTAATTTTGCCCGGAAATTATTGCTAAAACTGATACTTCGATTTTGTTTTATGTAACTTTTGTATCATACTTATTGTTATTATGTATTTAATATAAACTAAATTAAAATATTGATAATGAAATTACTAATCATAAAAATAATTAACTTAAGATTTTTTACTTTCAATTTATTCGGTCAGTCTAGGATCTCCTTCATTTTTAAATGTTACCCTTTAGTCAGTGTCAATAATTTATCTTATATATTTAATATTAAATTTGGCAATAAGTTAATTTTATCATTTTAAGGCATTGTGGCATTTTTAGGATACAAAGTTTTATAAAATTGTGTATTTAAAATAATTTTTTCATTTCATAATAATGCAATTTTTGTTTAGAAATGTAATGAAATGAACAAAATAAAACTATGGAAATTGTATTTCTAAACTGAAACAGAGCTCAAAGCAATTATTGTTCTACACTTTTGCTCTACCTGGCGTAATCCGCAATGATTCACCGAGAACTGCTTCTATCTTTCACTTGTTGTCTTTTTCTACGATCAAAGAAGGCCGTATTTCTAATACTTTGACGAATGGTGCTACAATGGTTGCGGATCAACGGGGGTTTTCCAATCTCTGGGGCAGAACATTTGGAACATAGTGTACAAAATTGTTCAAAATAGAAGTCGGCTATTCAGGCTTTTTTTTAAAAGTAAATTTAAGGGCTAGAAAGTTGTTAAAAATTGCAGCACGCGTTCCGAATTTGTTTTTATCGAAAAAATTATAGAATCTTATCGTGTTTGATACAGTGTTGTGAGTTGTGACTGATCTAGATCACCGATCTAGCTCAATTTACGTGATCTTTGGTCTGATCTAGATCATCTTATATTTAAGGATCTTGAGTTTGATCTAGATCAAATAAATATGATCTACGATCTTAAAATAAGATTATATTTTTAGATTTTTCTACGCTATATGCAAGTTAAAGCATGAAATTGAATATTTAGCAAAAGTACGAGTTTAATATTTTTAATATGTTTTAATTTTAAACTGTAGATTAAATCGCTTGAATACTACGTATTTTCTTCTTTTTTATGTAGCTAATGTAATACAACAATTACCTAAATATTTTGTCTAATATTGATCTTTTTACGATCTAAAGAAAAAAAGATCACTAATTTCTGATCTGATCTAAAAAAAAGATCCTATCGTAAAAATTGATCTAAGATCTGATCTAGATCACATTAAACTAGAAGATCTTGATCTAGATCAATTTTAAAATGATCTGTCACAACACTGGTTTGACATGAAGTTAAAGGGCTAGATAAATCATATTATTTAAAATAATGGCAGATGAATTATATTTGTTTTTATCGAAAAAATTATAAAATGATATCGAGTTTGACATCAAATTAATGAGCCAAATGAGGGCTAATTAAAATAAAATTATTTAAAGTGGTGTTCGACGATTGGCATTTGTTTTTAATAAAAAAATTATAAAATCATATCAAGTTTAATTAAATTAAAGGCTAGATAAGGGCTCCATAATTAAATTATTGAAAATGGTGACCGACGATCGGCATTTGTTTCAATCGAAAAATTAATAGAACTATATCGAGTTTGACATCTAATTAGAGAGCTAGGTGAGGGCGAGGGCTAATTAATAAATTTATTTAAAATTATTGCCGGCGATTGCAATTTGTTTATATAAAAAAAATGTTATAATCATATTGAGTTTAATATCATATTAAAGTTCTTGATGGGAACTGATGTACTATGTTGTTCAAAATGACGTCTTTTGTTTATAGTTGGATAACCAGGATATTTATTTTATTACACATATTATCTTATTCTATTCTAAAATTGTAATGGCTTAACTAAAATTTATATTGAAGAAGAAAGATGAATAATTTGAAGTTGTAATTAAATAATTATAATTTCATCATACGAAAAGATTACAATTTATTTCGGTAGAGTCTAAATGTTCCAATTATTGATGCACGAAGTGCCGAATCCTTCCAAATTCAGGGTGCGCGGAGTTTGAACCTCGCGAAGCGGGGCGCATTTCCTTTGTCCCGCGGTAGCGGGACCTAGTGTTAGAGCCGCGTAACGGGTCCTGATGCTAGTTTTACACTAAATTAACAATAACTACTCTATAACTAAAACGAAGGAGGGACTAAAATATTTCATTTTTCTTACATCTGCTAATGATAATTCAATTTCAATTTTGATTTTGAAGTTTCTTAGAATTATTTAGAAACATCTGATATTGCAATCAAATCTAACAAAAATAATTCCTATTGAAAATATTTTTAACAATTGATCGCCACACAACAATGTTTCAGAAAAATTTGTCTAATCTCCAGCAAAATTGATTCCAGGAAAATATTCTCGAATCTCGACAATAAAAAAAATTCTAAGAAATTTGGTAATTTATGCCTCAATATAATAATAAATGTTAAATTTTATATAACTTATTTAGTTCTCCAGTCCAAACGAATACTTGTATATAATTTCTGTTTTTTACAAATACACATAGATTTAAGTAGGTACATAAAAATGTAATGATGACAGAAATTTGTAAACGTTTTCAATTGTTACGAAATAATTGTTTATGTGTACTTATCATTTGTTAAATATACAGAACTACAGAAAAAAAATTATAAAAAATTTATTTAAAAAACAAAAAAAAAAAATTAAATAATAATAAAAATGCTCATTTTATTTTGTTTTATGTGTACTATGAAAACCAGATTAAGATATAAAAATGACTAATCAATATTAAATGAAGGAAAGCTTATCGAGGATCTTGATTTTCTCCTGCGTCCCGTCACCGATGAGTTCATCAAGAATTAGGGAGAATATTCGTCATAGTAAACAGACACAAACTTCAGAACACGATTGTATAGCCCTCTATTGAGAATATTTTAAATATAGCAACGTAGTTCATAAGTATTCTTGTATTGTCTCTACTTTTGAAACGTGTCCTTAAAGTCTAGATATGGCGGAAGGTTGTGTGATGGCCACGTCAGATTTTTAAAAATATTTTGATAAATAATTAATTTTAGACAATTTTTTTTATTTTAAATGAAAGATTATGTGATTATTATCTACAATCGGTATTTTATAAATTTTTCTGTATCTTCTATCATTTAAGAATAATTAAAGTATATACTTATAATTTAGTATTTCGGTATCTTGTACTCCATGATCGTTTAACATTTGTTACTACGTAAAATTTAAATGATTATGGCATGACAGTGACAGTGGCAGTGACAATAGTAAAATATCGTTTATATCTTCTTCTGCAGTTTAAATAAAATGACTAAAATATATTTGTGAGTATAGTAGCAGTAGTAGTAGTACTACTTATATATTAATATATTTGTATAATATAATTCTACATTTTATAGTTATTAAGAAAAGTATGAACCATATACGCCAGCCCAATTAGATTTCATGCTGCACGAGCGCCGCTCTAGCGGCATAATTTGTAAGCTATTAGTGGAAGCGAATAAAAACAATACCCGGCAAGGTATGACAGAGGTGACAATTTATTGCAAAATATGAATGAAATCATTATATAAATGTAAGTAATATGTCGGTAATAATTAAATGTGGTTTAAAAAAGTTAATTTAATCATTTTTCGTCAAAAAAGTGTTAGTAGGAAATTGTATGAAAGTTTTCACGTCAGATTGATTAGCGGAGTTGTTTTGAGGGAAACTTCTGGTGTCCAAAGCATGGGAAAACATGAAAATACGTTTTCCCCGAAAGTTGAGCTAGTCAGTGGTAAAATATGTATAATTTTTTAGCTAAATCCGGATAATTCATTAATAAATGATTAATTGTTAAAATCTTCACTTATACTTTAAATAAATAGTTGAAGAGGCAAGTGGATGAAGGGGCTAACTAATAAAAACATAGTTTCGAGATAATTTAAGTTAAAGTATTTTATTTAGCATTTTTCATAGATTGCAAATACGTACCATTTTTTTATTGTAACAGGTTCATAACTCATATATAAAAGATATTATAAAGTATTTTGCTATAAAATAATTGTCACTTTAGTTAATTATATCATTAGGTAATTATTGCACATAACACCTTTATTAAATAAGAAGTATGTCAGCCTTAAAATTTTACAAAGCATTTACTTCCCGAACTTCAATGGATGAAGGTGTTGTGTGTCACATTGCACGTTCTTTCATGGAACTGATGATACTTATAAAAGACATTATTATTATTATTATTATTATGCGCACATAACACTTTCTTCCAATATATTTTGTACAAATTTAGGGACATAGCACTTTCTTCTATAAAATATCTCTAAAACTATGCGTTATAGCAACTCTAGACTTTGTACGATGATATATACCTATGTACATAACACTTTCTTCCATAACAAAATTTCAATTTTTATAGAAATGTTACTTAGCCCCTTCATCCACTTGCCTCTTCAATAATTGTAGTATTTATTTTAATGTTTGAATTATACTCAATTAATTTTGCTACCATTATGAGAAACAAAACAAACAACTACTAGTCAAAACCACGGTCAAAACACATTATTCAGTTCACAGTCAATTTCATTTGTGCTGCGCTGCTATCGGCCGTTGTAAGTTGAGCATGTTCTGCGCAGTGTTGGTGCTGGAACTTCTTGCTATTTGTAAATTTATTGTGTTTACGTTTGCGAAGTTAATCCAGCTGATTCGAGTTTTCTAGTAAATCCAGCATCATCCAGTTGACAAATACAAGTGATATTTTCTACTCTTTTTGCGAAACCCTATTCACAAAATTGACTAGGTGTATTACTGTCATTACTGTTCATCTTATTCAGTCATATTTCAAACATTTTATAGATTAAAAATTACACTATAAAACTTTAAATAAATAAGGTAATTAAATCTACACCATTTTGTATAGGTACTTTTCGTAATTTAATTATGTACTTTTTCAATATTGGGGCAATCGGGCATACGACACGCTCAACCATTTCCATGATTTTAAACTGATTCACTAATTTTACCACTGTTTACGGTACAAAAACTATAATCAAAGTAAATTTTTGTGCTGTTACACGTATCACCTGTCATAATATACCACCAAGAGCTTACGTTTCTCGCCGAGTTGCGTCGCGTCAATCGCTGTTGGGTTGGCGTATATGGTATGAACCTTCGAGCATATACTGACTAGAGAAGTAATTCCCTATACCAATGCATTGCTTGTTGTGATCGGAAGATATGCAGTAGGAGGGACTTGCGGGGCTGGAAGTCATGGTGTATTGCGGGCAGCGTTTTGCTGTTATTCTTTGTTACTTCTTGTCACACATGTCATTTTATTTAACCTTAAGTTCTGCGTTTACTTTGTGAAAAGCTTTATGAGGTTTTGTGAGTATTATTTTACTTTGTGGAATAATACTAAGAAATTACGCATCCCTCAATACATCACGGCTTCCGACCCCGCAAATCTCCCCCGCCGCATATCTTCCGATCACAACAACCGCCGTAACGCGGTCTCTAGTCAGTATATGCTCGAAGGTATGAACAGTTTAATAGGCGTACAAGGAAGCACAGAACAAAAACAGTATGAAGAAGAGACACGAGTCTGCTATTTTGAATTTATCATGTTGATTTTGGCGCCATCTATATGCGGCACCTCGAACTAATTCAAGTAGTGAGGATCATAGCAGGCGTATATGAATCTCATGCGAATTATTTACCTATTTAAATTATTAAAATTTATCAAGGAAATAATAAATCATTGATCATTAAATACAAAATATTTATTTATCAGTTAATATTAACAAAGTAGTACAATAACAATAATATATAATTAGATAAAGCATTGTGTATGGGTACGCGTACATGGTGCAAAAGTTAAGGAGGAAGAGTGTGAACCAAAGATTTGAAAGATTTGTAACTACCATTTCAGACTGTATCGGTATATAGATAAAAATAATAATTTATCCTATAGGGCGAAATGACATGAAGTTTTATTAGACGCAGAAGAAGCGTACGATTAACGTTTGAACAGAAGGGAAAAAAGAATTAAATTTATAGAAAATTCTTGCAGCATTTATTACTCCTAGTAGATGTTCCTTTCTCTTGATCAGTCGGTACATTTTGCTGTTCTCTGCTGATCAACTTCGACTTTTGCGAAAATCATTTTTCTATTTTACACAATGTAGGTAAAATTTTCATAACCTGCAAAATAAAAATTGCTATTAGTGTATGATGCGTGTTCATATTATTTTGTAACTTGAATTGCGGTACTTGTATAATAAAAATTAAATATTTAACGCATGAGCTAGGTACGACTTCGACTTCTATATTACTGGAAAATGTTATTAAATAGGTGCCTTGCAATAGAAACCAACATCTAACATCTTGGGTTTCTAAATGAACAACATTTTCAAACTGCACACCTTAGAACTTCATTATTACATTTGTCAGGAGGTGTTTCTGATTATTTTTAAAATGAGAAGTTGGTTTCTAGTTCTGTTTTTGACGATTAATAGCTGCTGTCAACCAAGTTCTCAGTTGTTCATCATTTTTTGGAATGAATTCACATTTTCGCAGAAGCAAAACAACAATACTACCTACTAAAAATAGTATATTAAAATTCATATTCTTTGATATTATACAATTATCATTATTACTTACCGTCTCAATTAATATGCTTATTGAAAAATTTTCATGCAGCACTCAACAATTGAAATCGAAATAGTGACATTTTAAATTAACAATAACAATAGGTATCTGGCTGCGCGTGCGCATGTAAAATAACGGGAATGCTTATAGTTCCAGGTGCCGCGTATAGATGGCAGTAAAATCACTTGATAAATGCCGCCCTATTGCCGTGTCGGTAGCTTGCAAGGAAGTCATGTTAGCGTCCACGTCAGATTTTTTAAATTGACATTTTGCGCTTGCGTCAAATTTATTTTATTCAAATTCTAAATTGGCAGAGCTAATTTGACGACAGAGAAAAGAGAAAATTTTATAATTCTTTTATAATGCGATTATATCTTTATACATTGCGTCCTTATGCATCGCTAATAATTTTATGCGCTGCCCCTTGCACATAATTTTTTCAAAAAAGCCCGCGAAATGCGATCAATACGGATATTATAATAATATTTTTTTTTTAAATAACGAGGTAAATTTGGTTATCTACGCCAGTGATATAATAATTATATTATTCTTATCATTTGAGTGAAGTAATTTGACATATTACCTCACTAGTGAAGTAATTTGATGTGCTGTTGCAATATTATGGTAAGTGTACACTTGTGACAAAATCGCGAGACTAGGTCTCGAGAGTTGTCTCAGGGCATTGTCCATTTGAGAGTAGTCACGGTCTCAGACAACTCTCGGAGATTCTTAAAATTTAAAGTCTCAGATAATAATCTCAGGTCCGTATCCACTTGAAAACCTAACCGAGAGTGAACCGCATACACTTATTTAAATAAATAGTGCAAAATGGATTAACGTCAGGCGCTAGCATTCATAGTGGCAGTGGCGTTTAAGATTTTGCAAAAACGAAAAAAGGTAAAAAAGAGGCAGTGTTGGGTCAGACAGTGGGTGGAACGTCGAAAACAGTTCTGAGCTTGCTCAACAATTGTTAGAGAACTGGGCTGGAATGTAGAATAGGTGTTTAAGAGAAAATGCGTTTTTTAGGAGATCGTTTATTATGCTTAAATATGACCTAAACAAGCAAAATTAGACCGCGGAAGAGTGTTTTTAACATGATTTTTTGAAGAAAATGAAATTTTTTTGGTTAACCTCAATGTGTCAAAATGGCTAAAAAATAAAGCCCCACAAACCCGGTTTTGGTATTTACTACACTAACAAAGCTAACAAAACCGTAATAGAGCCCCACAAACTCGGTTTTGGTATTTGCTACAATAACAAAGCTAACAAAACCATACTAGAGCCCCACAAACTCGCATTTTTTTTGTATCCATGTTTTTAACATGGCAAACACTATTGAAATTTATATTAATCTAAAACAAATGTAATATTGTATTTATGTCAAATAATTTCGAAAACTAAGAAAAGCAAGTAATAAAAAGCCTTATATCTGTGAAAAATATATTTATTTATTGATATCTCTATTACATAAATGTATAAAAACGTTAAATCACATGTTTAATCTGTTAATTTTTCAGCATAACCAGTGTTGACAGTTGTCAAAAATTTTACCCTAAAAACTAACAAAATCGGCCCTAATCCTTGCTTCCGCGGCAAAATTTTGCTTTATTCTAGGACAAAGAATAGGAATGAACCGATTGACACCAAAAAAAACGAAATTCCTTTTAAACACCTATTCTACACTTTAGCCCCAAAGGCTAAAGCAGAATACAAAATTACAAGATTCAATTCCTGTTCTCTCGATTTCTGTATGAAGGATGTTTCACGTTCCACAAACATTCATTTTCTTCGTATAAAGAAATTAACTTATAAATTTCTTCGTCTGTCCACTCCCGAGCCATTTTGCTTCTATAAGTTGAACACAGTAATTTTTCGCAGTGTTTTATTAATTTAAGTCAAAACAATCTCTTTTAAATAAACTTCTAATATATTTTTGAAATAACTGTATTATTTTATGTCATAAACGTTTTTCAACTGGCATTGTTTTTTACAACCTACTACAGTGACAATTATTTATAAAAACAGTCTCCGCTCTTCCAACCCGGCTAGAACTATGGAGACTAGATCTCGAGAGCAGAAATTAATTTGTCCACTTGAGACCCGTGCACTCTCGGAGACCTGTGACAACTTATCTCGGATAGTGGTCTCAGATGCTTGTCCACTGGTGAGTCGAGTCTCGAGACTCGATCTCGAGATCATTTAGTCTCAAATGTACACTTACCTTTACCTTTTGCATTTACTCTACACCTCTATAATTCGTTGCGAAGGTATAAATAAAAATAAATTTGTTGACAAAATTTCACAAAAATATTTAGATTATGTAAGTATACTGATCTATCTATTTTTGTCTTAAATATTAATATTAAAATACTTGCCCAAAAAATAGGTACCTGCATAAAACGTGAAAACTTACAAATTAAATATTTGTTTGCCAACAAAACTAGCTGAATTTCAAATTGCATCTACCCATGGAGACATTATACCCTTTTGCTTTGATTTTAAATAAAAATATTACTTATAGAAAAATTGTCATTCATCAATAATTATTGTAAAATATATATTTTTACCTCTCGCCTCATATTCTATAAGAGAGGTATTGTAATGGGTCAAAATTTTCGAGTATGAGTTTTTGGTGGATAAGCACGTTTCAGGGTCTCTAGAATACGAATTTACTATTTTCACGATGATGTCTGTGTGTGTGTGTGTGTGTGTGTGTGTGTGTGTGTGTGTGTGTGTGTGTGTGTGTGTGTGTGTGTGTGTGTGTGTGTGTGTGTGTGTGTGTGTCCACGATAACTTAAAAAGTATCAAACTGTTTATAACCAAATTTCATATTTAAGGTTTTAATAAGTATCTTAACACTGGATAAGATTTTGCTAGAAATCCGCAAACCGGAAGTAGTACTTTTTGAAGTTTGAAAAAGTTTTCCTTAAATATATTGGTATATTATTTATTTATGACAATTTTTGCAATTAAAAATAAAAGAAATTGTAATTATCTATGTGTACAGTTCATTATAAATACAAATTGCTGAATCTGGAAGTATTTAACAATAAAATAAAGTACAATTAATATTCTATTTTTTGAAATTCCAGTATCTTGTTGTCCATGATATGAAATTTGTTTCTACATAAAATTTGAATTATTAAGACAGTGACAGTACAGTTGACATCTTTTGCTTGCATATTGGTTTTCATTATCGTTTAAATATTACATGAACATGAAATTATTAAAATGTAAGTAAAACTATTTATTAGATTAGTAGAATAAGCAGAATTAGGCGAGAGGTCGTGTGGTGGCCACAGCAGATTTTTTAAATATTAATTCTGACGTTTTGATAAAAAAAAATCATAAATAACTATTATTCTATGGTTGTTGGAGGCTTAGCATGTATTAAAAGTTAAATAGTTACCCAAAAATTATTTAACTCTTATTTTAACTTTTTAACTTTATTAGTGGCTCAAAACATAAAATCGTAATACTTAGAACTAATGAAAATACGTAATATGTATAATAAATAATTTAAGAAATTTTCTAAAATTATGGTCACGATGATTATGGTATTCATTTAATGTGAAACGATGGAAATTACAAAAGAGAATATAAGTTTACTTCACAAGCCGTAAGCGAGTTTCGTTATTATAAAAGACAATCTTATAGGTCATTAACATGTTACCTCATTAAATAAACACGTAAGCAACGTCGTAGATAAAAACAGTACGAGCATAATAAATATTATTCTACCCAAGTTTAAAATTGCAAATTCACTTATTCGAATTTCGAATGTACCTGTATCTCATACAGTAAACTTAAATTCCCATATCCGATCATTTACCTCTCATTGAATAACATTCTTTTATTGGATTTGTCATTACACTTTATGACGAAATCATTTTTGAGTTCATAACAAAGTTTTGATAAAAATAAAAGTAAAATAGTTTTTAAGTCAGATTATAAAAATGGATTACATAATACTTATTAGCAGTTGTTTCTACGTTAAGCCTCCAACAACAATTGTGTAATAGTTATTTATTGTATAAGTGTTTTAGATGGCGTTTTATCCACGAAAAAATGTTTAAATGCGAGAACGAAGTTCGAGCGTTTAATTTTTTGAGTGGATAATGCGCAACTAAAACACGAATACAATATACCGTTTTATCCACAATAAAAACTTTTATTCAAAATTAATTCGTTTTACAAAATGTCATTTTATAATTTATCAAATTCTAGATCAGGATTGTGTGATGCATTGCTGTGATGCTTTGGTATTTGTTGCTATGACAGAATGTTTGTTTGAGTCGTTTATTCGTTGTTGCATTGAAAATATTTATGAATTCGGTGAAAAATGGAAGAAACTTACTCTATTCCTACTGAAGTTTTTGAGGAAGCTCGGGAAGCAACTTTACGTTTGCTGCCAGCCAAGTCTAAGGAATTATATGAAAAAGAGTTTGCTGAATTTAACAGCTGGAGAGAAAAACGGAGAGTAATGTTAATAAATGAAGAAGTCATGCTTTCATATTTTTATAACATCAAGAAAAAGTATGCGGTTTCATCAGCGTGGTCGAAGTATTCCATGTTGAAGGCTACTATAAAAGTTAACGAAAATATAGATATTTCAAAATATAGCAAGCTGACAGCTTATTTGAAAAGTGAATCTAAGGGGTACAAACCGAAAAAAGCAGCCGTTTTGGAAAGAGAACATATTGAATGATTTTTGACAATGGCTTCTGATGACGAGTTTTTGATGATTAAGGTAATAACAATCATTGTGAAGACAATATAAGGATTAAATTTGAATTATTTTAGGTTGCAGTAATAATGGGAATCGCCGGTGCCTGCAGATGTTGAGAATTGACGAATTTGAAAATCAATGATGTACAAGACATATTTACTTGTTTCAATACCCGATACCAAGACCAATATTTCACGCAGGTTCACCATTATCAAGGAAGGATTTTCTGTCAATGCTGTGGAGTTGTGTAGAAAGTACATTTCCCTACGTCCAAAGAAGTTGCCACACAACAGATTCTTTATACGATATATGAATAAAAAATGTACTGTTCAACCTATTGGAATCAACACATTGTCAAAAGTACCTTCAAAAGTTGCTTCGTTTTTGAACCTACCAAACGCGGAAACTTACAGTGGCCATTGCATGAGACGCACTTCAACAACTTTGTTGGCCAATAAAGGTGCTGATATTACAACTATTAAACGGCATGGTGGATGGCGATCCTCCACTATAGCAGAAAGCTATATCGAGGATTCCATTTCAAACAAACTTGATATTGCACGGAAAATTCAAGGAGAATCTTCCGGTTCTAGAGAGGAAGAGACATCAATAATTCGTACTACCGAAAATATCGCCAACAATAAACTTGTTATCAATGGAAACGAAATCAAATTAGATCAAACGGACAATAAATGTGTTAATATAAATGTAAATGTTAATATTAATAAGTAATTCAATAAATTTAATTGATTTGTGTTCATTATTCTTTCATTCTTTTAACAGTGGAATAAAGTTACTTTATTCCACTAATAGATAATAAGTCACATTATATAGTTGCAATGAGCACAAATAAATGCTAATTATGAGATGATTGTGGATAAACAAACTTACCGTTTTTCTAGTTAATTAAAACTTGCAATAAGCACTTATTCGTTTTGATCGCATTTCGCGCGCTTTTTCAAACAAATTAGGTGAATTACTGCTAAATACGGGTAGCGCCAAAACATTATTAGCGGAGCATAAGAGCGAAATGAATATAGATATAATCACAGTATAAATGAATTATTATAAATAATTAATTTGATTACTTCTGAAAGCGCAAAAAATTATATTAATGCGAAATAGAGCGTGTACGAACTACTATCCAAATAATGAAGAAAATTTTATATATTTTTTTAGAGGAAAGGCTAGTGCTAGTGCAAATTAGCCTTTCCAAACTTCTTATTCTCTGAATTACGGTTAAATTATAGCAGCGCAAAAAATATGTTTTTATTTGATATAAATATTTAAATGGGACACTCAACTTGACTTAACCATTAAAAATTAAGACACTTTCAAAATTTTTGTTATACGGCATAATTCAGTACAAAACAATCAAGAAATTAATTTTTTTAAATTATAACTTTGAGGCATGTCACTGACCCCTCATAATTAAACTTTAAATATCTCGTATACGGGTTGAGCACAAAACATTTTATTGCTGCACAACTCAGCACAAAACGAGCACAATATAACCGTAAAAAAATTATTTAAAAATAATTAAGTTGAGGGGGGCTGATCATGTCAATGGCCCCTCATATTTCTATGCTCATTTTTAACCTTATATGAGAAACACAAAATTTTTGTTATACAGCACAATTCAGCACAAAATAATAGCGACG
Organism: Agonum fuliginosum; assembly: GCA_947534325.1. Taxonomy (NCBI): domain Eukaryota; kingdom Metazoa; phylum Arthropoda; class Insecta; order Coleoptera; family Carabidae; genus Agonum; species Agonum fuliginosum. Next base: position 22,605,770 of record OX384031.1, on the reverse strand, counting down.
AGAAAGTTTTAAAAAGTTGAGGTGGGGGGCTGACCATGTCACTGGCCCCTCTTATTAGGATAAACTTTCTACACTTACTAGAAGGAGCACAAAAATTTTATTATACGGCACAAACTCGTACATAATCGGACTTTATAGACTCGCCTTATTTATTAGCCTCGTTCGCTGCGCTCACTCTGCCATAAACAACGGCTCTTCAATAAAGTCCTAGATTATGCACTTGTTACATAAATATCTATTATGTGACTTTAAATAATAAGAATACGAACAAATTTAAAAAAATAAATAATTTTCATTGCTTAATTTGCATTTTTCATTTTTTCACTTCTTAGATTGTTAATAACAAAGTGGAAAATTAACATTTTTTAAATTTTCCAATGGGTATTTCTTCTAAAGCCTTTCAAAAATAGCTCCAAGAAGTGAAAAAAATTTGAGGTTTTTAGTTTAACAATTAGCAGGGTTTTTATGTAAATTGAAAGCTTGTAAAAATTTGTTAATTAACAAAAGCATATCTAATAAAATAATTGCGGGAAAAAATTTTTTTCAGTGGATTTTCATTTATTCAAGTGTCTAAAAGGTATATGAATTTTTTCTCTTCTTAATATTGATATTTAATGGATTAAAATTATTTTTATTGTTCAAGTGTCCGTACCGGTCGACGCGGGCGGAGCGCGCTTCACCCGCTTTTAGCGCTATTTTCGCCTCTAAATTAAAGTTATAAATATTGGCAGGTACGCCTTTTTTAGGAAATTTCCTGCTCTTTAAGGATCTTTTTTCAAATTTCGGATATCTTTAATAGTTTCGGAGATATTTGCAAAAAACTAAACCCCCGTTTATTTTTTTACTTAATTGTTTATAACTTTTGTAATTTTTTCCGGCTCCACTTCAAATTTTTCAAAAGGTTTCTAGAGGTCATTCCGAATCGAACGAGCCCTGGATCATAATTTTCGGACTCTACTGACTCTAATTCACCAAAATGGCACTTGTTTACTAGACTAAAATTATTTGTTTCTTAAATTATACTGCACGTTCATTTATATTCCAATATTCAAAAATATTGTATAATGTAATGCAATGCATGTGATATTTGATCAGGTGACGTCCATGTAACTTTGTGGTGCATTGGGTGTTCGAATTTTGTGCTGCTTATGAACATGTTATATTTTGCTGCTGTTCTGCATATTCTCTGTCCATTGTTGTTTGTTTTCTCATGTATTGTGTGTTTACCAGGTATTTGTGACGGTTTAAAATTTTCAAGTGTGAGTTTTTAGTGAATAAGTACGTTTTACGATCTATAAGCGACGTTCACCCACGTGTCATGACGTCACATGTCACGTGTTCTGAGGGCCCGCTGTCACGACTGTTATTGGTCATCGAAAACTCAGAGTTTTCTTAGGCGTCTTTTGAAACGTTTACATAAGAAATAATATTGTATAATAGTATATTATACATCGAGGGAGAGAAATGCATGTTTTTTTCATGAGGTGCAATTTGTAGCCAGAGGGCGAAGCGAAGCGTAGCCCGAGGGATACAAAGCAACGAGGGAAAAATTGCAGTCTCTCCTGAGGGGTATATACTATTTTTTACACGGACCAAATTAATTTACTTTAAAAATATAGTAATAAATTATCAAGTATGATATTTTCTGTTGGTAACGTAAATCATACATAGCAACCCACAGAAACAAATAAATAATAATATAAACTCCCTAGGGAGTGATTATTTCCCTAGGGACTAAATGAATCACTTCTATCATAGTTTTTAATAAGAAAAAGTTGACGTTTACTCCCGTCCGTGTAAAAAATAGTTTATCACTTGTATTTAATGATATATATTTTCATTAAGAAAACACAAACATAATATTAATTATTAATAAACATTATAATAATGTACTGTATACCTAAAGTCAATTATAATATTGCTAAAAAAGAAACCTTGAACATTAGTCATCAAAACAAAAATTTGGATTTTCGTATTTGTACTTAGCTATATCAAAATTTTCTCTTTTGCAAATTCAGATCTTCTGTTCTATAATTTACAAATTCGTTGACTAAATTATTTAAAGTATTGTACAACATGTCTTGACTGTCTTCACTTTTTGTTGACATATCTAATAATTTTTGACGTTTTAATTATTATTTTTGGAATGAAGTTAGCTCCAGGCAGGATTTTACGAGTGACCTTGAATAGATAACGTCTGTAATGCGTAGTGCACACGGGGAAACTTTTCACAAAGTTTCCTGAAGAAAGTTTCCAGAAAATGAAGATTTTTTTTTAAAAACTATAAATATGTTTATGATCACATGTCACATTTGACGATTTGAAAAATAAGAAGTTAGTTGCACTTCACAATGTTTCCAGAAAACGCCTCATTTTTATAGGCGCCGTTAAAACTTTGAAGTTTCCGAAAACTTTTTCCAGGAAACATGTCAAAAAGTTTCTCCGTGTGCACTAGGCATTACATGGCGCTTTACAGACATATGAACAGAATTGCCCTATTTGTAAATTTGTAAGCCATGCCCATGTACTTACAGATCAACCGTAAGCTACAAATTTCCAATTTTACAGGTTTGTGAACAGAATCGACCCATAAATGTAAACGTTTCAAAAGCCGCCCAAGAAAACTCTCAGATTTCGATGACCAATCACAGTCGTGACAGCGGGCCCTCAAAACACGTGACATGTGACGTCATGTCACGTGGGTGAACGTCGCTTATAGAACACGAATAAAGTATTTTCGAGATTGTGCGTGTGCGTGCGCGCGCGTGTGTGTGTGTGTGTTGTGTGTGCATCATCGATAAACAAGCTAAAGATAGGAATCTAGATGCTTTTGCTTGAAACACAGTTCGTAGCGCCCCTATATTTGCCGAGGAGAACTAAATTTGACGTGGGCATAGCTGGCTTGGATTTGTTATTCATATTTTTTACTAGTAAAATTATTGTAGTTCTCAAAAAAATAAGTAACACACATAATACCTTAACAAACGTTTTATTAGTAAACAAATAATCATAATCTACATGGCACTTTCGTAATATAACACACAATAAGACACACAAATATAAAGTAAGTAAATATAATAAAAAAGTATATTTACCAAATGTCGTTCGGGATAATTTTTAATTAATAACATAAAATTTTAAGATAATGACACACTCATATGTAGCGAAGGCTGATATATTATGAATTTTCTTCCGAGTTGTCAGTTTCTCAATCTCGTATTTTTATTTTATTCGTATATTTTCGTAAATCGTATCCATGAATAATTCTATAATTTAATAACGAAATGTTAATGTGCAGTTTTGTTATTTATAATAAATAATTACTTACAATATCATTTGTAGTCAAAATGTGTTATCAAGTGAAGGAAATACTTCCACTAAGAAAATGTCAAAATTAAAAATGTAACAAACAAAATTTATAACGCCTACTTTACAATTATTTCGCACTTTTGATACAATAATTCTCTTTTTTACCGATAATTTATGAAAGAATGCTATCTATATTTGCCGAGGGGAACTACAAACTGTGTTTCAACAAAGGCTACCTGAGATTCCGCCGGCTGGTGTGCATTTAATTTTGACAGTCCCAAAACAAGATGTTAGAAGTTTAAGTACATTCAGAGTAAAAATTATTAACATTTTTAAAAATAAAATTCAAATAAGGAACTTTTGACCGGAAAGTATCACAAATTCATCAAGTTTGATGTTAAATTAAATGGTAGTACTACTATCGGAGTAATAAGTATAGTCACTCGGATGTAAAGTTGAATAACTCGTTTAAAAATAATCAAAAAAATTTAAATAAAACTTTATACTAAAGTATGCACATTTCTAAGTTATTGTATAGAAATGTTTATGTGTAGAAATAACAAAAATTTATAGCAAAAATGAGCTATGATTTTGACACATTTTAGAAACTGTTAACTTTAATGACGTCTACTGTCAATATACATCATGCAAAAACATTCAAATTTTGGTATAGTATAGTTACAAGCTTAGTTAAGTTATTTGCTACTGTAATTTTTTTTAAATATTTATATTTTGTTTATAATAATAAAATAAGTGAACATGTAATATCTTTGTTACTGGTAATCTTATAAGATTCAAATTTAGGTTAGCGATGCCTTATATAATTATAAAAAAGATTTGTTTATAATTTTTATTTAAAAATTATTACTTGAATTTTAATAAATTTTTTTCTAAAATTTATGAATCCTGAGGTATCACTTTTTCAGAAAACAATTATTATAATTCATATAATAAGTTTAAAATAAAAATGATTAACAATTCTTTTTATAATTATATAAGGCATCGGTAACCTGAATTTGAATCTTATAAGATTACCAGTAACAAAGATATTACATGTTCACTTATTTTATTATTAAAAAAATATAAATTTTTAAAAAAATTTACAGTAGCAAATAACTTAACTAAGCTTATAAGTATACTATACCAAAATTTGAATTTTTTTTGCATGATGTATATTGACAGTACACGTCATTAAAGTTAACAGTTTCTAAAATGTATCAAAATCATAGCTCATTTTTGCTATAAATTTTTGTTATTTCTACACATATACATTTAAAAATTTGAAATTCTATACAATAACGTAGAAATGTGCATACTTTAGTATAAAGTTTTATTTAAATTTTTTGGATTATTTTTAAACAAGTTAAGTATTCAACTTTACATCCGAGTGACTATACTTATTACTCCGATAGTAGGTAGCTTTTAAAATTATTGAAAATGATGGTCGACAATCTGCATTTTGTGTTTATCGAAAAAATTATAGAATAATACCGAGTTTAACATTAAGTTACCAGGTGGGCACTAATTTTATAAAATTGTTGAAAATGGCGGCCACCGATGGTAAATAGTTTTTATTAAAAAATTATTTACTCATATCGAGTTTGATATCAAATTCAAGAGCTGGATAAGTACTACCTAATTAATAACATGATTTAAAATGGTGGCTGACGCTTAAAATTTGTTTTTATCAAAACCAGTACAGAATTATATCGAGTTTGTATCAAATTAAGGGCTGAACATGGGCTACTTAATTAAAAAAATAATTTAAAAAGGTCAGGTGAGCACTACTTTACAAAATTGTTGAAAATGGTAATCAACGATTTTCGTTTAATTGATTCAAATCGAATTTGATATCAAATCAAAGGGCTAAATAGAGGCTACCTAATTAATAAAATTATTTAAAATGGTGACCGAAAGTTGGTATTTGTTTTTGTCAAGAACAATATAAAATGGGGGTTTACACTTTTTTCCAATTTTTTTATATGTTATTCTTCATAAAAAGATACATCGATTCCAATCAATTAAACAATTTAAATATGAAAGGATTTGCGTAAAAAAATTATTGAAAACTGTATTTTTTCCCTCCTGTTTAAACGATCGATGGAAGGCGCGAATGTGACGTCACGTTCACAGTAATCACATGGTTACAGGAGAGGGGCGCGAGGTAAGACATTCGCTCGTTGACAGCTGTCATGTGGATACTTCTACTGCTACGATTTATGCATGTGCTACTTATTATTTTTGTTTTATGTTCTAATTGTTTGTTAAACATAATATTTCTATTAACAACACTAAACAGAAACAACCTCTTAATTATCTCACGATAGGTTGTCAACTGTCACCGTCAGGAAGGTTTGGTAAACAAGAAGCTTCTTGCTCTGTTGCTGTTTCACGTGACTTGTTGAAGTGAGAGCGATATATAGTTAAAGAGAGTTAACCGTGCTGTGAACATGACGTCAGAAATTGAAGCGTTTCAAATGCACTAAATCTTCTTTATTTATTTAAATAAATATGGAACCATATTATGTCATATAATTTATGTTTTTAGAAAGAGTTTACATTAATCTTACACCTAATAGTGTTGAAATCAACAAATTTGGTTAAGGTGTAAACCCCCATTATATCGAGTTTGATGTCAAATTAAAGTGCTAGATAAGGGTAAATTAATTAATAAAATGATTTAAAATGGTGGCCGACGATTGTCATTTGTTTTTATAAAAATGTCTGAATCGTATTGAGGTATGATATCAAATTAAATGTCTTGATGAGGGCTGTTATAGGATTGTTCAAAATGGAAACCGACGATCGTCATGTTTATATCATAAAATTGTTCAAATCATATTGATTTTGATATCAAAGTAAAAAGGTCTTGATGATGAGGACTGATTTACACAATAAGTGATAAAAATGATAATGGATGATTAGCTTCTGTTTTTTTTTTCAAAATAATAGAATCATTTCAAATTTGATATCAAATTAAAGGTTTTGATAAGGGTTGACAATATTGTTCAAAATGACGTTCAACAATCGTCTTTTGTTTTTAGTTGGATAACCAGGATATATTTTTTTTATTAGGTACACATTCTATTCTAAAATTTTAATGGCTTAACTAAATATTATATTGAAGAAGGAAGTTGAATAATTTAAAGTTGTAAATAAATAATTATAATTTCATCATAAGAAAAGATTACATTTTTTTCGGTAGAGTCTAAGTGTTAAAACGCTTCTTGTATACTAAAAGGCATGATGCACTATATTTTCAGTAGCTAAGCAACCGTTTTTCAAATCGCCTACAGCCTGAAAGGTTCGACCGATTTTGATGAACTTTTTTTTGATATAGATTAATGAGACGTAGGTAGTGCTTTTTGAGTATATAAATATTGTAGATGACGTGGTAGTCGAAGGACAGTTGAAAAACAGTGACTTTTTGAGTCCTTGGATACGGTCATTTCTAATTAAATAAATTTATTTGTCTTATTATAGATCAATAGAGGATGGTTCATTCTATAATTTTGCCAAATATCCAGACAATCGGTGCTATAATAGCAGAGATATTAATTAATAACTGAAAATTTAACAAAAAAGTGGTGAGATTATATTTGTTATATAAATTTTTTAATAAAAAATAAATAAAATTTAAACACAAAGTTGTCCGATTCATGTCGTGTTTGATATCATATAAAAGCATTTTTGAAAAAGGCTTTTGAAAAAAGAAATCGAAAATGGCCGCCAATCAACGGCCATCATTTTGAACACGAAGTTGTCCGACCTTTGTTTGGTATCATATGAAAGCATTTGAAAAGGACTTCCGAAAAAAGAATTCCAAAATGCCCGCCAATCAACGGCCACCATTCTGAACACGAAGTTGTAGGAACCATCTCGTGTTTGGTATCATATGAAACCATTTGAAAAGGACTTTCGAAAAAATAAATCCAAAATGGCCGCCAATCAACGGCCACCATTTTGAACACGAAATTGTCCGAATCATGTCATGTTTGGTATCATATTAAAGCATTTGAAAAGGAATTTCGAAAAAAGAAAAAATTGGCCGCCATTCAACGTCCACCACGACTTTCGAAAAAAGAAATTGAAAATGGTAGCCAATCAACAGCCACCATTTTAAACACAAAATAATATTCATTACATCCAATCGATTACGACTGCCATAGAAGTGTTAAAGAACTCTTACGAAAAACTTTGTTTGTTAAGGGGAATTTTTTTAAATTAATAAATATCATTTTATGATTGAAAATTGTTTTTTACAAAAAAAAATTTTATTCAAACATCAAATTTTGTTTTGTATCAAATTAAAAGTTTTTGTGAGAGCTGATATAGGTAAATTATATGATCGTGGTCGATATATAATAAAAAAAATCTTTTATTTTAACAGAAGTGTTTTATTAGTTACACCTTTGAGTTTATTTTGCAAAAGTTTAATTCAGTCATTGGGACGAATGAAAATTCTATATTTTTTATTGTAATTTTTTCGTTAGCAAAATCTATTTTACATTTCAAATCTTTTAGTAGGTATGTTTATACCAAATAATAATCTTTATTGAATGTATGGATGAAAAATTTATGGGGTTGGTCAAATATTTTTAAAGTTACGGAATTTTTACAATGTACTTTTGAATTTGCTGTTTTAAACGTTAAATTCTCACTTACGATTTTTGATTTGTATAATATTGCTGTATTTTCACTTATAAGATTTACATCTGATCCTGAATATATTAATACTTTGTAATTTGATAACTTAATGACAGGAATTTTGTTAGTAATTGACGTCATAACTATGTTTCTTGGTCTGGAGGCTCTATGGACTCTAAAAAATTATTTTTGCTTGAATCATCGTTTTCAAAATCTGAATTTTCATCAAGGTTTAGGTTTTCCTGAGGAGATGTTTCGAAATTTTCAGGTTCATATTCAACATTTTGTTAATAATTTTGATTTATTGTTTGTGTACTCATTGGGATTGTACTTTTTGTTATTCCCGACATACATAGGTTGTGGTTTAAATTGTTGTCTAGTTCTGACAGCATTGTAGGCGTTTTGCTTGGATACGAAAGCGGTGTTTGGTTTGTTACAATTTTGCTGAATATTTATAGGTTTTGAGGGAAATTGTTGTGCAGGGAATTTTTGTGGAGGTATATGAAATAATTTTTGCGATTGTTGAGGGATATCTGATCTTAACAATGGACTTTTAGAAGTTTGGAGTGCATAGTTATAATCATTTGTTAATAGATTTTCACACATTTCTAATGTAGTGGGATTGTTGTTAATAAAAGATCCTCTTACGTGAGTAGGTAGTAATGTAATGAAATGTCTTACGACTAATTCTTGTATTTCACTTATTAATATAGTTTTCTGAGCAGTGTGATATTTTAGTAAATGAACTTTTGATTTGTACTTTGCAAAATCATTTTTGAATTGTATTAAAGTTTCATGTATTTTATTCGTGTTTTTAATACTCAATATTTTTAATAAAATGGTTTCTTTAGTAAGTTTGTCTTCAAAATTTTCTGATAAACATTTATTTAAATCAGACCAATTTTTGATAGTATTCTCATTGATGAGATTTATAGCTTTGTATGTTAAAACTAGTAAGAACGCGTATTTCTTTTGCAACTCGTCAAGAGTTGTTGAATTTAAAATTTCGTAGAGTAGATCTACTTGAATAATGAATTTTGGTAATCTATTTGCATCACCATTATATTCAGGAATGACACTAGCAAGATTTTTGATCTCTGAATAAGTAGCGGTCATTTTGGTTTCTGAATTATTTGTTGTATTCGTATTAGGAATCTGGGGAATATTTAACCTACTTGGTGTTAAAGTAATATTCCTTACTAAAGTACTTATGTATTCAAGTATTTCACTTGTATCAGATGACTGTGATTCGTTATCTGACATGAATTTGTTTGTTGGAAAGAAACAACAATGAGACTTACAGGTTTATTGTGAGTATCTGTATTGTTGACATCTCAATTGTTGCGAGGGGCTGATGACGTTCAGTTGACGGATATCTTCTACTGTGAACTGCTGGGCTTGGTAAACTGCTGGGCCTGGTGGACTGCTGGGCCTGGTGACAGTGGCGGCGCCAGGATTTTTAACACGGGCGGGCCATAGGGGAGGCCATCAAAAATTAAGAAGGGCCACAAGGAAATAATAAAAAGATGACATTTCACATTTTTATTTTACGTAAAAAGAACATAATATTGACAAACAAATCTATTATTTTAAAATAATTCTTCTATTTTCATGATTATCAGCAAATGTGTTAATTATTTGCTGTCTTCATTTAACAATTTGGCTCTGATTTTTCTATGGCAATAACACATAAACTTGATAAGTTTGAATCAAGCAAAGAATTTCTTAATTATGACTTTACTCGCTTTAAACAAGAAAAAGTTCTCTCACAAGCAGCTGAGGATACAGGAATAGTAATTAGTTATAGCTATTGTACAGAGTTTGCAAAGTTCTGTAAATGCAAGTTCGTATTCACTTAAAAATTAATGCAGATTAAAAATATCTGTAACTTTTATGTTTTTTTACCTCTCGCCTCATATTCTATAAGAGAGGTATTGTAATGGGTCAAAATTTTCGAGTATGAGTTTTTGATAGATAAGCACGTTCCAGAGTCTCTAGAATACGAATTTAATATTTTCACGATGATGTCTGTGTGTGTGTATGTATGGATGTATGGACGTATGTATGTATGAATTATGTGACGATTTTTCGTCCACGATAACTTAAAAAGTATCAAACCTTTAATAACCAAATTTCATATTTAAGGTTTAAATAAGTATCTTAACACCGGATAACATTTTGGTAGAAATCCGCAAACCGGAAGTAGTACTTTTTGAAGCTTGATAAAGTTTTCCTTAAATATATTGGTACATTATTTATTTATGTCAATTTTTGCAATTAAAAATAAAAGAAAATATAATTATCTATGGGTACAGTTAATTATAAATACAATTTGCTGAATCTGGTAGTATTTAACAATAAAATAAAGTACAATTAATATTCTATCTTGTTGTCCATGATATGAAATTTGTTTCTACATAAAATTTGAATTATTCTGACAGTGACAGTACAGTTGGCATCTTATGCTTGCATCTTGGTTTACAGTATCGTTTACATCTTTCATGAACATGAAACTATTAAAATGTAAGTAAAACTATTTATTAGATTAGTCTCGAGGTTAGTAGAATAAGCAGAATAATTAGGCGAGAGGTCGTGTACTGGCCACAGCAGATTTTTTAAGCTCGTAATGATAAATTGATTTTTTATAATGTTTAACTCTGAAATTAATATATTATTGTCACATGAGTAGGCAGTTGCGAAAGGTTTTATAAGTTCAGAATTTAAAAAATTACTGCTTTGAGGGTTAAAACCACTAATACCTATAATTATATCTTCATTATCTGAAAATCTTGTATTTAACTAACTAATAATTTTATCTAAAATTTGTAAGTAAATTCTGGTCCGGAAATCTGTTTCGGATACTAGGTACTGAAGATTTTTCAAGTGTATTTCCCTCGACTAAATATATTTCAAGGTGTTTGGATAATTTTTTGGTTCTGTTTCCTGGTACATTATGTGCTGCAGATGGATTTTGTTTTAATCTTAGTGTGCCAGTAGTTCTAGAAACCAAAAATTACGCGAAATTTCGACGGCAGAAAAGCGAAACACGTTGACAAGCGAAGACTTGGGAAGAAAAGGTTCATGCCTACGTTAGTTCTTCTATCTTCTGTCATGCGCGCTGCTGTAGGGAATCCCGCGCAAAGAAAACTTTGCACTTTGTTTCAAAAGATTTTGATTTCCAACAGTTGATTTTGTTCAAGCTTATTTTATTTTGAAAAAAATATGTTTTAATTTACTAAACCTATACAGCATTTTAAGCAGGCGGGCCAAGTGGGGGGCCAAGCAATTTTAGGGCGGGCCATGGCCCGCCCTGGCCCGCCCCTGCCTGGTGAACTCGATGGGTCGTATGAATAGACCTCTGGTGCAACCACTGTTAAGGATGATTGTTGATAAAAGCGAAGGCTTATTGGTATAGCTTTGCTTTTACGAAGCCTTCTTGCGTGTTAGGCTTTGAGTTTCTTCGTGGTGTTGATTATTGGTTCGATCACACGTAGCAACAATTGAAATTGTTGAATAAAGCACTATACAGATTTACGGCAAATTTTTCGAGCACACTGACTTCTTTATTTGTGATCCTAGCAGACTGCGCCAATTATATGATCGTGGTCGATATATAATAAAAAAATCTTTTATTTTAACGTGTTTTATTAGTTACACCTTTGAGTTTACACAGAAGAATCATGATATTTCATTGTCTTACTCACTTACTCATATTTATAGCAAAGTTTATCTTAAAAGACTCTTGTTACAGCGTGAGAGTTCCTTGCTATTTGTTATGTCATTATCTAGTAAGGATACATAATAGGTATATGATATAAAAATTGAGTCGGATGATCTTCTTTTGTTTAAAATCCGGTATTTTATTACAAGTTAATAGCTTTCAATGTCACAGTGACATTTAAAATTCAAGAATTTTAATCTAAATGTGCAATTTGATTCATTTAAGGCCCGAATCACCCCAGGGGCCGCGGATCTTGAGCCCGCAAAGCGGGCGAATCCCCACTGTCGCGCGGCAGCGCGACCTAGCCGCAGACCCGCCTACAGCCTAAACGGTTCAACCGATTTTCATGAACTTTTTATTTTATTTTATAGAGGTTCATGTGAAATAGTGCCATTTGGGTATATGAATATTGTAGGTGGCGTGGTAGTCGCAGGGGAGTTGAAAAACAGTTATTTTTTTAAGTCCTTGGATACGGGCATTATACTTTATTCGATTGTTTTTTTCATTTGACATATAGGTAGATGATGAATTTTTCTGAATATGTTTTAAATTATATCGCGATTGATATCAAATTAAAGGTCATAATAAGGACAAAAAATCTACAGTATGCATTAAAATGACTTTCGACAATTTAGCTTTTGTTTTTAGTCGGACAAAAAGCATTTTTTTAGTTTTCACAAAATTTTGTTATTTTCTTTTTAAAACACTAATGACTACCTAAGTACTTGGTATATTCCAATAATCACATCAAAAGACGTCAGAAAATTTAGTACTTATATTACAGTGAAAATTATAAACATTTTATATTAGAATTTTCCGGTTTTATAGTTTCCTCGGAATTTATCACAAATCCATCAAGTTTTATATATTTTTTTTAAAACTAAAGGGCTAGATGATAATTACTTTATAAAATTGTTAAAAATGGGGATCGAACATCGACATTTTTTTCGAAAAAATTATAGTGTCATATCGAATTTCATACCTCAAATTAAATGGCTAGATAAGGGCTAATTAATAAAATAATTTAAATTGGTGGCTGACGATCTGCATTTGTTTTCATCGAATTCGAAGTTTACAAGGATAGGTACAATGTAAATATTAAATTTTCTTATTCAAATGGTAAGTCTAAATGCGCGCAGCGGTAGAGTCTGAATGTTAAAATCGTTATAATTGAGGCACGAAGTGCCAAATTGTCCCTCATTCAGGGTCCGCGGAGCTTAAGCCCGCGAAGCAGGCGAATCCCCCTTGTCGCGCGGCAGTTTTTTTTTTTACAATAATAACTTTATTTATTCCTAATTGTTACATGAATTAATTTAATTTATTAAATTATATTATTTAATAAACGTTCCTAGCTTATCGCCTTACCATTTTAAGTTTGTTGGTCTTATTCCTAAAAAAGATTTTGACAGTTATTTTTGTTTACATGATTAATGTGCGTAACAATGAGTGTTGTTTGTTATTTAGTTTAGAGATGAGATTTAAGGGAAAAATGATCAAAAAACCCACTTAAAATAATGATGCTTAGTCTAACTTAGCCTAAAATACAACATTTTCATTTGTACCTGTCATCTGACAGTTTTTGATTTGGTTTTTGGGGTTTGCTTTTATTTATTTATTTCTTATGAACTAACAATATTTATAGTTTATAACTTATATTCTAGTGAGTGGATGAATGTATGAATGATAATTTTTATTTTAACGTAACATGGCTCTTACATACTATTGGCTGAATGAATGAATACTTTTATTTGACTAGCCTATAACCCTTACTTACTAATGCGTAATGTATGAAATGTTTTGATGAATAATTTTATTTTTATTTACAGATGCAGATGCAGTACAATGGTAAGAATATTAATAACAACAGATAACAAACAGCAACACGTAGCTCAGTATATGTGCGACTGCCGGGCGGACGCCACTGGTGCCTGTGAGAAACTAGATTTCGATCTTAAAGATACGTCATCTGTTTGTCACATGGCACCGTCAGCTGTCAGCCTGGTTCGCACATAACCTTGCTTACAGTGTCGCTTGTTTGCCATTGCTTGTATTAAAATAATGATGATAAATAAATGAAGATGATATTTACAATGAATCGTGTTTTGTTTTTATTACACTGAATGTGTTTTTGTTATTTGTGTTATGTGGCTATTTTGTGTTCATGTTTTAATGTGATTGTGTTTAGTTGTCTAAATGTTATAATTTTGAATTTGTTGTATATGTGTAAAGGCTGTCAAACCTCTGTTTTCTGGTGGACATTGTTTAAGAGTGTTGTTTAAATCTTTTACAAATTTAAGTAGGTTGTCTATATTAATTAGAGAGTGTAGTTCATGCATTTCCGCACTGAGTTCACTGAAAACATTTGCGTTCACTGTGGGAGCACTGAGCACTTGGTGGCCGTTGCTGGAGCTCGGAGTCGTAGCTGAGGCTGCTGCAGTGTCTGGTTGTCGTGTTGGTTGTCGTGTTGGTTGTTGTGTTGTCCTGTTGAGCGGTCGTCGTTTCTGTGCTGGTGGTGGTAGCGGTGGGAAGTCTGATCCTCTGGTGTCCGTGGCTGCGCCCGAAGTCCAGGGATTTGTAGATGGTGGCGGTGCAGGTACGTAATCTGCAGTTGTTGTAGCTGGTTCACCGGTAAGTATGTGTTTGATTCTCGGATTTCTCTGTGCGATATATTCTAGTTTACGTAGGTAGAACGGACAGTTCTTAAAATTGGCCGGATGTTCGCCGCTACAGTTGCAGCATTTTGCTTTTGTGTTTGCCGGTTTCTCGCAGTCTCTTGTCAAGTGCGAATCCTCGCACTTGACACATCGAGGCTTTCTGGAACAGTTTGATGTCGCGTGTCCGAACAGCTGGCAGCGGTGGCACTGGGTCAGTAGCCTCTTGTTGTTATGCCGTTCCCATTTTATTCTTGTGTAGTTTAAAACTTTAATTTTGGCTTCTATTTGTTTCAGGGATACCGCTGCATCCGTAATCACGAGATAGAGCGGCCTGTGATTCGTCCTCATTGTGTATACACATTTTACAGGGATTTTGTATTTTTGTGTTATCTCGCTCTGCACCTCGTCTGCCGTCGGCTGCGAATCTAGTCCACGGATGACAAATGCGTGCGTCTTTTCTGGTAGGTCAGTGTAAGTATGGAATTCAATCTTGTCTTCTTTTAATGTTTTCATTATTTCATTCTTGTGTACTTGCTTATCAAGGTATAGGTTTATGTTGTTTCTGGTATAGTTGATATAAAATCCTCCATCTGTCATAGTTTTCAATGTTTCTGTCAAATTCTTATGATAGTTTGTCTTTGTGTTGTCTCCAGAAATCACTATGGGTGCTGGGGCATGTCTTCTCGATGTTTTTGTTTTTGTCGTCGTTTCTGTTTCCATCTGCTCGAAGTCATCTTCATTGTTGTCGTCATCATCTTCATTGTTGTCGTTGTTGTCCTGTTGTAGTGGGGTAAATCTGTTATTTAGTTTGAGTGGTAGTGCTACACGGCCGCCTCTTCCTCGGGAGGAACCGCCGCGGGGCATGATTGTTGTGGTGTTTGTTGCGTTTTGTTGTGTAAAATCTGAAGTTGCAGTTGAAGTGCTGGCGGTCACTGTAATTTTGGTTGTTTTAGTTGGTGTTACATTTCTGCTACTCACCGCTATAGTGGGTATCTGTTCAGTCGGTAACGAAGTCTCGCTAGTCTCGCTGCCGGGTGTTGAGGCCGGTATGGTAGGGGCGCTGTACTGTGCTGCGACTATGTCGGTAAAACCGAGCGCTCGCAGCGCGTTGTAGCGTTCTTCTTGAGTGGCTGGCTTAGTTCCGCTACCAGCCGCCGCTTTCGTTTTGTTGACACTTTTTAATTTGAGTTTATTTGTTTTGGTTGTTTTATTTAGATTTTCTGAGTTTTCCGGACTTTCATCCGCTTTTCGTTTTTGGGTATCACTTGGTGTCGCGCATTCACTTTCTGTTTTATTGTTTATATCATCATTTGTATCTGTCACTTCTTGCACTTGCACATTTTCATTGTTTTCTGTCAAATTAATCTCTAATTTTATAACATTTTCAGTCTCTGTCTTTTTCTTCATAGGTTTAAACCTATGGACCAGGCCCTTGGCCCTATGAGCACTTTTTCTACCCAGCGTGGGTATGTTTTTCACATTGCTTTAAACACATGTAATATAAGGTCTACAATCGCAAAATTTTTATATGAATAATTGCTGAGCAAACACACTGCTTAACCCGCACAAACTTAAATCACATCCGTCTTCTATGAAGGCCGAAGTATGACTGGGGCGCGGCAGTGGTAGAGTCTAAATAATGTTAAAATCTTTATAATTGAGGCACGAAGTGCCAAATTGTCCCACATTCAGGGTCCGCGGAGCTTAAGGCCGCGAAGCGGGCGAATCCCCCTTATCGCACGCAGCGGTAGAGTATGAATGTTAAAATCGTTACAATTGAGGCACAAAGTGGCAAATTGTCCCACATTCAGGGTCCGCGGAGCTTAAGCCCGCGAAGCGGGCGAATCCCCATTGTCGCGCGCAGCGGTAGAGTCTGAATGTTAAAATCGTTATAATTGAGGCACGAAGTGCCAAATTGTCCCACATTCAGGGTCCGCGGAGCTTAAGCCCGAGAAGCGGGCGAATCCCCCTTGTCGCGCGCAGCGGTAGAGTCTGTATGTTAAAATCGTTATAATTGAGGCACGAAGTGCCAAATTGTTCCACATTCAGGGTCCGCGAAGCGGGCGAATCCCCCTTGTCGCGCGGCAGCGGTAGAGTCTAAATAATGTTAAAATCGTTATAATTGAGGCACGAAGTGCCAAATTGTCCCTCATTCAGGGTCCGCGGAGCTTAAGTCCGCGACGCGGGCGAATCCCCCTTGTCGCGCGCAGCGGTAGAGTCTGAATGTTAAAATCGTTATAATTGAGGCACGAAGTGCCAAATTGTCCCACATTCAGGGTCCGCGGAGCTTAAGCCCGCGAAGCGGGCTAATTCCCCTTATCGCGCGCAGCGGTAGAGTCTGAATGTTAAAATCGTTATAATTGAGGAACGAAGTGCCGAATTGTCCCACATTCAGGGTCCGCGGAGCTTAAGGCCGCGAAGCGGGCGAATCCCCCTTATCGCACGCAGCGGTAGAGTATGAATGTTAAAATCGTTACAATTGAGGCACAAAGTGGCAAATTGTCCCACATTCAGGGTCCGCGGAGCTTAAGCCCGCGAAGCGGGCGAATCCCCATTGTCGCGCGCAGCGGTAGAGTCTGAATGTTAAAATCGTTATAATTGAGGCACGAAGTGCCAAATTGTCCCACATTCAGGGTCCGCGGAGCTTAAGCCCGAGAAGCGGGCGAATCCCCCTTGTCGCGCGCAGCGGTAGAGTCTGTATGTTAAAATCGTTATAATTGAGGCACGAAGTGCCAAATTGTCCCACATTCAGGGTCCGCGAAGCGGGCGAATCCCCCTTGTCACGCGGCAGCGGTAGAGTCTAAATAATGTTAAAATCGTTATAATTGAGGCACGAAGTGCCAAATTGTCCCTCATTCAGGGTCCGCGGAGCTTAAGTCCGCGACGCGGGCGAATCCCCCTTGTCGCGCGCAGCGGTAGAGTCTGAATGTTAAAATCGTTATAATTGAGGCACGAAGTGCCAAATTGTCCCACATTCAGGGTCCGCGAAGCGGGCGAATCCCCCTTGTCACGCGGCAGCGGTAGAGTCTAAATAATGTTAAAATCGTTATAATTGAGGCACGAAGTGCCAAATTGTCCCTCATTCAGGGTCCGCGGAGCTAAAGTCCGCGACGCGGGCGAATCCCCCTTGTCGCGCGCAGCGGTAGAGTCTGAATGTTAAAATCGTTATAATTGAGGCACGAAGTGCCAAATTGTCCCACATTCAGGGTCCGCGGAGCTTAAGCCCACGAAGCGGGCTAATTCCCCTTATCGCGCGCAGCGGTAGAGTCTGAATGTTAAAATCGTTATAATTGAGGAACGAAGTGCCGAATTGACCCACATTCAGAGTCCGCGGAGCTTGAGCCCGCGAAGTGGGTGAACCTCCCTTGTCGCGCGTTAGCGCGACCTAGCCGAAGGCCCGCGTAGCGGGGCCTGACGCTAGTCTTATCTAAATATATACACTGCAAATAAGGATTGTTTAAGCAAAGTGCAAATTTTTATGCCATTTCTAACATTAAATGTAAATATGTATTTGTTTACAGTAGTTCTGAAATAGTTTTCATACCTTTATTACATACAAATATCAGGTTTATCATATCATTTTATTCATGAGTGATGAAGCTCACTTTCATCTTAATAGCATGGTTATCCAGTCGGACTGCGAAGAAAGGCATGTCGAACGCGTTCCACATTTTCAGGGGTTTGACCCGTTCGTGGAGCTCCTGGTGACCTTTTGTTCATCAGTACACCACGTGTGCGAAGTTCTTTAACCCAACGAAGGATGGTGTTTCGAGAAGGAGCAGCTCGATTCCGATGAATGTTGACATGGCTACGAAACTCACGCCGTACAGCCGTAATACAGTCATTATTTCGGACAAAACTGTCGTACGCGAAAACGCGATGCTCAAGCGACCACGGCTCCATAATGTCAATAGATAACAAAATGCTAGAAACTCACGAGTCGAATGACATACTCCTCACCTCTCTCGCACTAATTAGGGCGAGAGTACGAGCCATTTCAAAAGCGTCCGTTCTTTGTGCCGCACCCTGTACTTTATAAAATACTAATTGCAGTATAAGTATTGTGTAATTGTTGCAAATATATTTAATATAACACTTATAGAGCGAGAATACTTATAGCAGATATGTTTTTTCTAAAAAAGTTTTATAACATATGCGGCCATAAGCGTGCGTACGGGAGATATTGGGGGTGTCTAGGTACACCATTAGCGGTAATGAAATTTTACTAATTTAAACCATTTTAAATCACTTTTTCTAACTAGAACATGCACAATAATGCCAAAACATTTTGTTTTAACTTGAAAAGAATTATTATTATCTTAGAGAGATTCTTGGAAAGACTATAGGATCAATAAATAAAAGAATATTGTAATCGAAAATGACTGAAATCAGGAAATAAAGGGGTCGAAATCAATGTAAATCAGGTTACTCCTTATAACTCCCTTTTATTAATCTTTCGACTTCTACTTTCAACAACACAATACACACTATGCTCAATCCACAGATTACCCAATATAAATAATCTACTATTACATGTTTCTATAATTAAATTATAGCTATTAACATACCTAGGAATGTTATGAGTATCATTACACCCGCAGATGTCGGTTTGAATTCCAAGCTCGTAGAGCGAGGATTTTAAGACATCTAAGGCCTGTTATGACTCATAACATCCGTGGTTTGTTCAATAGTTTATCGGTTTCAGAATAATAACACGTTAAAGTCATTAATAAATATTAGTTTTTGAAATTCTTTAATGAATAACGTCATTGTCATCATTTTAGAAGGTGATCAAGTAAGTCTGTTGTCTGTAAGTTTTTATTTAACGTCATGGTTACAATTGTTTTGTATCATATTTGTAAATAATTTTTTATTTAGGGTATGTTCCAAAATTAAACCACATGTACCATGGTAATTTTTTTCAGGATGTCAGTACTAATTTGAAACGCGGTAACTGAAAACGGCGGTAAATTTTCGCACATATTCGTTACCACGATCACCGTGCTAGAGAGCACGATATTTGTGGTAAATTTGTATTTGCGTATAGCGATCTCACAGTTTTAACTTAAAAACGTTGGTTTGTTTTGCTGTTGAATGGCTGATTTTTCTCTGTTGGAAATGATTATATACAAATGGACTTATCTATTCGAAAAATTTGCGAAATTGTATGTAAACATGTATTATTTGTGTAATATTATATTATGCTTTTATTTAAGGGTGAAAACGTATATTTTTGTGACTTTTGTGCTTCCATTTCAATAAATACTCTAACCTAAATGTCAAAATTTTACCGAAGTGTTTAACAAGTTACTGAGAGAAACGTCACATTCAGTTACCAAAGAATTACCGTAACCTAATACCACGGTAAACATGGTTTAATTTTGGAACATACCCTTAATATAATAAATAATACAATTAATATTATATTATGATAAGCAGGAGAAGTAATTTTTGTATTATTGTTGTTTTGAGTTCCGTTTGTATTAATAAATAGTGTTATATTATCATTGTTTATCTTCATTTTCTTGATTGTTTTGACATGTCAGTATGGTAATGTTACCTTACAGAATACAGTTATTAACTTACATACCAGCCTACTTTTGTGCATGTAAATATAGGTTTAATATCCTGAAACCGGTAAAGACTATTAAATTCATTAGTTGATTCATAACATGATTAAACAATAATATAATTAGAAGTAGTTGTAACAATCAAAACAAAGTCCTTTTGCACATCGCATCATGTTTTTACACTAATGTGTATCGCAACTATGATTATGTGCCAATTTTCCAAATTTTCATACCACGTTATATTCATGTTATTCACTCTCATGCTTATAAGAACTCGCACTTTGTCCATACCGCAGCTATGAGGTGCTTCACAATTAACTCTAATAAATCGATTAAATCCTCTCTATCTCTTTCTCTCGCATCTTTTTCGCTCTCACTGTCACTACTATTTCTTACTGTACTTTTATAAGGTCTTAATGAATCTACAGCTACTACAGCTGTAAAATTTTTATATCCACGCATGCCTTTCACGCTTTTTATTTTATATCTATCGTTTCCAAATAATTTGCATATTTTGTATGGACCGCTATATTTTGAATCTAATTTTCTATTAACGCCCGTTGCTCCACAATTACTTGAATTTTTCCAAAGTACTAAATCACCTTTAGAATAAACTTTAGCTCTTTTACGTTTTTTGTCAAATGAAGCTTTCATTTTAGAAGCAGATTCTTTTAAATTCACGCTAGCTTTATTTCTTTTTGCCTTTACATCCTTCCCGCCATTATAACTTACAGCATTCTTATCTAATGCCTGTGGCACACCGGCCGAGGAGCATCGAGGACCATCGAGTAACTCCTCGATGAAACGATAGAACGCACCCCGTCCTCGACGAAAAATAGGGGCGCCGCTATTTTCTTCGAGTTGTTCCTCGATGAAACGAATGTATCTCATTTCAGACGTATCTTTGGATTTGATTTCGCGCAAAACTTTGATGTATTTGTCACCGATTAAATAGAAATCCATCGCGGACGGGTGCGTTCTTTCGTTTCATCGAGGAGTTACTCGATGGTCCTCGATGCTCCTCGACCGGTGTGCCACAGGCATAATATTTGATTACCCTTAAAGGAGAACATTAATTCATACGGTGTAAATTTTGTGCTATCATTTATTGTATTATTTATACCCCACATGATTTCATAAAGATTTTCATCCCATGTATTTTCCTCACTACTCGTATAGACCAGACGGGAAATCCGAAATTCGCACTTCTAGGTGCATTTGATGTAACATTTTGGTAACATGAGTTTCTAGACTAATTTGACCCCGCTGAATTCGAATCTGCCCGTTACCAAGCCGAATTTTGCATGCAACAACCGGAATCCAAGATGGCGACCGTTTTTTGAATCTTCACGTAAAACACGTAAATATTGTTGTATTTTTGAGAATGATGAGTCTTTTTCTAGGTTTTCGGTGTCTCTGATTTCATTTAATCACACAGTTTTGACATTCAAATGTAATATTCAAGATGGCGGCCAAAGAAACCGGAAGTTAAACCGTCCAAAGAATATACAAAAACATTTTGGGTTATCAAGGGCCTTACAAAAATTTAATATAATGTATATTACGTAAAATTTACAAAGGAATCCAATGTCGCAAACCGGAAGTCGATATCTTTATCCGTTCAGAAAGTAGAATTGATTAAACACAAAAACATATTTTAGATTCTTAAATTTTGCAATTTTCACTTGAAGATAATAATTAAATTTTTGGTTATCAATGGCCTTACAAAAAAATTAATTATAATGTATCTTACGTAAAATTTACCAAGGAATCCAGAGCTGCAAACCAGAAGTCGATATCTTTATTCGTTCAGAAAGTATAGTTGATTAAACACAAAAAATATTTAAAATTCTTAAAATTTGCAATTTTCGTTTGAAGATAATAATTCAATTTTGGGTTATCAAGGGCCGTACAAAACATTTAATATAATGTTTCTTACATAAAATTTACCAAGGAATCCAACGCTGCAAACCGGAAGTCTATATCTTTATCCGTTTAGAAAGTAGAGTTGATTAAACACAAAAAATATTTAAATTTCTTAAATTTTGCAATTTTCACTTGAAGATAATAATTTAATTTTGGGTTATCAAGGGCCTTATAAAACATTTAGTATAATGTATCTTACTTAAAATTTACTAAGAAATCCAACGCCGCAAACCGGAAGTCGATATCTTTATCCGTTCAGAAAGTAGACTTGATTAAACAAAAAATATTTTAGATTCTTAAATTTTGCAATTTTCACTTGAAGATAATAATTCATAGGTGCATTTTATGTAACATTTTGGTAACATGAGTTTCTAGACTAATTTGACCTCGCTGAATTCGAATCTGCCCGTTACCAAGCCGAATTACCCGGAATCCAAGATGGCGTCCGTTTTTGAATCTTTACGTGAAACAAATAAATATTGTTGTATTTTTGTTGTATATATCGTAAGTTGATTATTATATATATATATATATATATATATATATATATATATATATATATATATATATATATATATATATATATATATGTCGGAGTAAGAGCGGAGCGGACCATAGATGATCAGTTACGTGAACAACAAAACTACTAAAAGCGCAATTAATGGAATAGTTAACTAATCTAAACACCAAATAAATCACACATTCACCACTCATGTCATGAACCAGTTAAACGTGATCTACAAACTATGTCGATAAGGAATGGTGGCAATTCCTGGGCACGTGCTACTCGCATCAGAGCATATTCAAGACTGCCGATCTCCGGCTCATTCCACACCTAGCACGTAATCCCAGACTTCGCCCAAGTGTACTAATAATAACGTAATCGAACAAACAAACAAACACGATCATAACTTCATTAGCACACTTGCATTCCTATCATTAATTATTACAACCAACATGATTGCTAACCCCGACACGGCCAACCTGACATATCACACGTCCCCGTGTGATGCTTCTGAAAAGAGAATCTGATTCAAACAGTATCAATATCAGCTCGGCCTCCCTGACCTATATCTCAAATCTAAAAAAAAAAAAACATGAAACTCATCTATCCAGCAACTGTTACGGTTAACAAGCTAAAGTAAGACGTAGCAGGTAGTGACAATTGCTAACAATTTAAATCATAACAAAAATAACCAAAACGTCTGTACGCCATGCCATATCTCTATTTCCCGTTACTATCCAATTCATTATTTCAAGCAAATCACTTAGTCTTACCGAGACCAACCGAGACCTTCAAACCGTTCGGAGCCACATCAGTGCACTCACGTTGGAAGCCACCTCAGTGCACTTCATCGTTGGGAGCCACCTCAGTGCACTCACGTTGGAAGCCACCTCAGTGCACTTCATCGTTGGGAGCCACCTCAGTGCACTCACGTTGGAAGCTACTTCAGTGCACTTCATCGTTGGGAGCCACCTCAGTGCACTCACGTTGGAAGCCACCTCAGTGCACTTCATTGTTGGGAGCCACCTCAGTTCACTCACGTTGGAAGCCACCTCAGTGCACTTCATTGTTGGGAGCCACCTCAGTGGACTCACGTTGGAAGCCACCTCAGTGCACTTCATAGTCTCACAGACTCAGGGCATCAACCACAGTGCCAGACGCAAAACCAAAATTCCATCACAACGACGCTTAACCCCAAAGGGGGAAGGCCAATCACCACTTCACAGCGTAGGCTACGCGCGACATAACAACTGTGGTACATAGCCAATCAACTAGACTATCTACTTAATTACTTTTTGTTTACGTTTACTACTCTGATCTATTTTACTCGCTTGGCATTTAGACATCTTTCTTACAACCACACATTTGTTGTACTAACGGTTTATCTTTAACTTTAGCAATGTCAACTACCAAAACTACGTCATCAATACTACTCTGGATCTGGATATTATGGGGAGGGTAGAGAGTAGAAACTCCACTAGCACTTAGGCCGCTCAAAACGGGTTCATTGTACAACCTCCAGGCAGCACTGCTCCTTGCTACAGGTCCTGAAGCCATTCTACACTCAGGAAGAAGGCTAACAGGTCAGCAGCGGGAGTCATGTCAGGCCAGAATTCCTCTAGCATGGATACTCTTTTTGAAGACAAAGCGAGACATTCACACAGAATGTGCTCCACAGTTCCATCTTCTTCTTCACAGCCTCTGTATTGAGGTGTGGTAGTCCAATGGACAACAAAATTTAAAAAGCTGATCTCTGTGACAAAGTCATGAAGAATTGAGGTTGTCAACGGAAGTAAAGGTTCCGGACCACAAGACAGGGAAGACGAGTCTTGCCTAGCAAGTTAATCGGTCTTAGCGTTACCTTTATTACCACTATGCCCTTTATCCCAAGTGAGTTCTATGGCATTGTCCCCGGATCCATCCAAGAAAGTTTCGAGAGTTTCGAGCTCGTCTTCCGATTCAGAATAGAGATCGGAAAGTAAATGCGGTCAGTTAACAACTACCGCAAGGCTTTGCAGATTCAGTCAGATTTTTCAGGCACTACTGTATAACTTCAAAAGTGCAGTGACAGCATCTACCAACAATAAAACATTTCTTCCGGGACTTCCGTATAACTTCAAAAGTTCAGGGACGGTGTTACCCATTTACCACTTAAGGCACTACTGTATAACTTCAAAAGTTCAGTGCCAGCGTCTACCAAAAGGAAACATTTCTTCTAGCAAGTTAATAGTAAAATATCTCTTACCAGTAATATCTCTTGACCACATCCTAAGCCAAACTCGTAGATGCTCAAGAGCTGCCGTATGCCGTTTACCTGAATGAAGACATAAAATCTCGAATCTGTCATTTTCAAGAATTTTCGTTATTTGCAAAGGCTCTTTAACTTTCGGTGATAATTTACAATTTCGTTATCTGGTAGATTCCACTACGTACGACCCAACTGTTAGGCTCGGACCCTTAACTCTTTTAATGTCAAACGTAGTTTTGCTTGTTATTGCTTGTAAACACATTCGTTAGTAAGCTAATTCGCGGTCAGCTTGCAAATTTGTCGGATGGGGTATGCTTACGTTAAGATTCAGTTCTTCGGAGAAATACCCGAGACTGAGCCTGTTCACCATTACTCGTTAGTTCAGCATGAAACAATCACAAATTTGGCTTGTAGTAAAGAAACATAATAACTAGAAAAAGAGAATAATTTAACAGTTGCTGTTCTACTCAGGAAAACTCATGAAACGATGTTTAATGGACTGTGAAATTTTCTAGAAAGTAATTTTTGGCAATACCATGCGGGGTCTATTTCACTGGCGATAGCATTGGCTTTGGACTACAAGGCGAAGTGTATAATCTTGCGTAGCTAATTCATCGGCCTTGATAGACCTCCAGAGTCGCTATGAATGTAGTGCGCATTGCACATGTTACTGCTAAGAAAGTTGAACTTTGAAACATGATTTTACAAATTATTATTATTAAGTCTCGATCTAACTCCAAAATCATAGCGCGTTAAAACCCTCGTCCATAGAGGTAAATACCTAAACGAACAAACTCTCAACTTCCACATACCATTCTTATCAATTTGATTATTCGTAGTATGACACTAAATTGCCATCTAAGGAACAGAGGTAATTCTACTTGAACTTTGTTGGAATTAATATTTACAGGCAATTCAATTCTCTACAAATTTTATTAAGGAGATACTTAGAGATCTCTTGAGACATCTCTATTTTCCACACCGGTCAATCACTCAAAAAGGTAGCTCTTGCATTCAACATTAAAATCAACAGCTTGTAACAAAGCTCATCATCTAAGAACTTTAAATGTTTGACTTTATTTAACGTGACAATACGTGACAAATCACTAATGATAATTCACTTACAGCTATCAGTGAAATGCTGAAATAATTTTATAACATTGGCGAAACTAAGATTTATAAAGTTACAGATATGAATGTCCAATTGACGCACATAGTCGAAGTTAAACCTAATTCAATAACATCAAATTCACATGTCAGAATAAGTGTGATTTTCGTACAAAATTTTAAAGAGCAGTTCATCTATGAAGTAAATTCATGGTCTAAGAGAGATTTCTGAAACTAAAGGGTTAAACAATGAAGTTCCAACTACTCTTTCAGGAGGGTCAGTTTATAAAACGATTGGGCAGTCTATCTTACAATAATTTAGTTTTAACTCACTGGCTGCCTTGCTTATAAAAAGGAACTGTACCCGATCTTTAGTAACAGAGGTCATAACGAATAACTAACATAGGTTAACACCTCTGAAAACAACAAACGCAGTATTTGGGACAATCTTTAACAGGATCGGTAATAAACAAAAGCCATCTAAATACGGAACAACATAATTACAAGATTATTTAATGCCTTTAAATCACATTATCTAAATTATTTCTCAATATTCAAATAGAAATACTTCCTTCAATTAACGAACATTTAGCCTTGCAATTATTATGAAATTAAAATACTCACCAGACTCACAGAGTTATCAATTCGACTCGTCTCTCTGCGGGCGCAATGCTATAACTACCACCTACCTTATCGCTATTACCATACTATCAACTACCTCCGCTATGCAAATACAACTCTAGATGCAAGTAGACTAAGTACTGTTTCCGTGTTCAATATGTTCAGATCCCACTTCTGATGTCGGAGTAAGAGCGGAGCGGACCATAGATGATCAGTTACGTGAACAACAAAACTACTAAAAGCGCAATTAATGGAATAGTTAACTAATCTAAACACCAAATAAATCACACATTCACCACTCATGTCATGAACCAGTTAAACGTGATCTACAAACTATGACGATAAGGAATGGTGGCAATTCCTGGGCACGTGCTACTCGCATCAGGCATATTCAAGACTGCCGATCTCCGGCTCATTCCACACCTAGCACGTAATCCCAGACTTCGCCCAAGTGTACTAATAATAACGTAATCGAACAAACAAACACGATCATAACTTCATTAGCACACTTGCATTCCTATATATATATATATATATATATATATATATATATATATATATATATGCTGATTAGATCAGAGGATAATATAATAACGCTCGACTATTATAAAAAGCCAACACACACAGGAAGATATCTAAACTACAGAAGTGAACAACCACTTAAGACAAAAATAAACTTTGTACAAGGACTGAAACAACGAATACTCAAACTATCACACCCAATGTACCACAGAAAAAACATGGAAGAACTTTATATTACACTCAGGAAGAACTCATATCCACCAGCTTTTCTCAAAAAGTTGATTTACACAAGCAATACTGAAACACCAAGACACGGTTTAATACAAGAAGCTAATGATGATGATAATGCAACTAAATACAGCTCTATACTCTTCATTGAAGATCTGTCATATAAATTAATAAAGGTTTTCAAAAATGAAAACATCAAAATAGCTTGTAAAAACCGAGAACAGCTCAACAAGTATTTCACAAAAACCAAAGAGAAAATAAAAACACCTGAAAGAAGTAATATAGTATATAAAATTAAATGTGCAGATTGTGATAAATGTTATGTAGGTGAAACAAGTCAAGCCCTTAAGTCCAGGCTGACCCAACACATAAGTGATATCAAAATTCCGACAAAATCCTGTACAATGGCGGTGCACTGTAGAAACCTTAAACATGGCTTTAAAAAAGAAGACGTTAGTATATTATCAACTGAAAAAAACACAAGCAAAAGGAAACTGCTAGAAATGTTTCACATAGCTGTCACAAATAACACCATTAACAGCAAAAAAGACATTAACAACATCAACACAAACTACAAT
Organism: Agonum fuliginosum; assembly: GCA_947534325.1. Classification (NCBI taxonomy): domain Eukaryota; kingdom Metazoa; phylum Arthropoda; class Insecta; order Coleoptera; family Carabidae; genus Agonum; species Agonum fuliginosum. The sequence goes on along the minus strand of OX384031.1, from coordinate 22,578,134 downwards.
CTCATTTTGAACAAACATTGGAACCAAACATAATTAACCTCTTCTGTCACGTGCGAAATAATCTCCAAAACGTCAATCTACAACTTGAAGTAGGCCATGTTCAACAGGTGGGAGTTACCAACCAATCAACAACATTTTGAGCGGGAAATCAGAGAATTATCCAACGGCTGAACCACCTGCTATTACTTGTTATATTTAGATACGCAGTGTGCAAAGTATAAAATTATAAAATTGTTTCTTATAAATGTATAAATTTTCCAAAGTAACAAAACATAAATATTTAAATGTTGATAGAAGAAAACCGGTACTGCAGACAGTGTTTTGCGTTCAGATTCTTAATACTTAATACTTTTCGTAAGTATTTTTAAAAAAATGTTTTCAATGTATTTTTTGTGTAATTTTCATGTTATATATTTATTTATATTTTTGTATTTTCCTGACAGTTTCCCTGATGAAGGACACAATTAATGTACGTAATAACAACTAGTATTTGAGCCCTGACCGATTCCCGAGATTTTTTTTAACTCTAATTATATATATATATATATATATATATATATATACGGGGTGTTTTAGACCACCCGTACCACCCAAATATCTCGCGTAAAACGGAACGAATCAAAAAAAGAAAAAATACGTCCAAAAAGATTTCAAAAATTCTATTAATTGACACCAAATGCAAATTTTTCCCCCACCCCCTGGGGGGTGGAGGGGGGGGTAGCTTTGTAAATTTAAATGGGGACCCCCATTTTTTATTGCAGATTCGGATTCCTAGATTTAAATAAAGAAGGTTTTGTCCGAAAAAATTTTAAGATTTTTCGAAAACAACGTAATTTATCGTCTACGCAAGGGTGGGATAGGACTGACATTACGGTAAGTACCTTACACAGTTATAATTTTTTAAATGATTTTTATTTCTTGTTTCAGTTACTGCGCTTTTTTCTTTTTGTCAAATTTGAATGAATCAATTTCTGTTTAAAACCAAAATTTAATTTGCCTTTTAACTTCATTTGAGGGTGGTGAAGAATCAAATCAAAATCAAGAATCAAAAAAAATTTTTCGGACAAAACCTTCTTTATTTAAATCTAGGAATCCGAATCTGCAATAAAAAATGGGGGTCCCCATTTAAATTTACAAAGCTACCCCCCCTCCACCCCCCAGGGGGTGGGGGAAAAATTTGCATTTGGTGTCAATTAATAGAATTTTTGAAATCTTTTTGGACGTATTTTTTCTTTTTTTGATTCGTTCCGTTTTACGCGAGATATTTTGGTGGTACGGGTGGTCTAAAACACCCGGTATATATATATATATATATATATATAGGTAGAGTTAAAAATCTTGGGAATCGGTCAAGGCTCAAATACAAGTTGTTTACGTACTTAAATTTATTTCAAAAATTCCAATATTTCGGACATTTTATTTTTCTTGGGCCGCCATCTTGAATATTACATTTATGGCAATTGAATGTCAAAACTGTGTGATTCAATGAAATCAGAGACAGCGAAAACCTAGAAAAAGACTCATCATTCTCAAAAATACAACAATATTTAAGTATTTTACGTGAAGATTCAAAAAACGGCCGCCATCTTGGATTCCGGGTGTTGCATGCAAAATTCGGCTTGGTAACGGGCAGATTCGAATTCAGCGGGGTCAAATTAGTCTAGAAACTCATGTTACCAAAATGTTACATAAAATGCACCTAGACGTTAGAAATAGAGCGAATTTCGGATTTCCCGACTGGTCATTCAAAATTGTCCTATTTAGTCTATCAACTTGACCATTCGCTCTCGGCGTAGCAATCGCGTTCATAACATGCTTTATTTGTTTTTCAGATACAAAATATTTAAAGTGTCTACTTGAAAACGCTAATCCACGATCTGAAATTATTCTTTTAGGGTAACCCATAAACATACCAAATATTTCCCTTAAACATTTGATTGTTTTGTTTGAACCTAATGTACGAACAGGTTTAACAACATAGTCCAGGAACGTTAGACATTTAGCTCGGACTCCGTGAAAGTTACACCGATTTTCATGATTTTTTTTTAATCGCTTCGAAATCGAATTTGAAACAAAGTTTACCACCTGAGAACACTTGCTTTTGTTTAAAAAAAAAAAAAATTCGAAATTTTTTTTTCGAAATTTTTTTATTGTATTATTATTTTATTTTTTAAAGTAAATTCACGTAATTTCTATTACTAAATTCTCTGAACAATTCTCTATAAGATAGATTAATTTATTTTTATCGTAAATGCCTTAGTGAAGCCAAAATTTCCGATTTTTGTCGCGGGAAAATTGAGAAATTTTAGTTTTTTTTGTGTTTAATGACCTGTAGTTTCTGAACGAATAAAAATTTTGATATCCGGTTTCTTTTATTAAATTCTCTGAACGATTCTCTATAAGACAGATTAATTTATTTTTATCTTACAGGCCTGAGTGAAGCCAAAATTTTAAGATTTTCGCCGCGGGAAAATTTAGAAATTTTAGTTTGTAAATTTTTTTTTGTGTATAATGACCTGTAGTTTCTGAACGAATAAAAATTTTGATATCCGGTTTCTTTTATTAAATTCTCTGAACAATTCTCTATAAGATAGATTAATTTAAAATTTTTTGAAGGCCTTGTTAGGTAAGTCAAAATTTTAAGATTTTTGTCGCGGGAAAATTGAGAAATTTTAGTTTATAAAATTTATTTTGTGTTTAATGATCTATAGTTTCTGAACGAATAAAAATTTTGATATCCGGTTTCTTTTATTAAATTCTCTGAACAATTCTCTATAAGATAGATTAATTTATTTTTATCGTAAAGGCCTTAGTGAAGCCAAAATTTTAAGATTTTTGTCGCCGGAAAATTTAGAAATTTTAGTTTTTAAAATTTATTTTGTGTTTAATGACCTGTAGTTTCTGAACTAAAGCCTTTAAGATAAAAATAAATTAATCTTTCTTATAGAGAATTGTTCAGAGAATTTAGTAAAAGAAACCGGATATGAAAATTTTTATTCGTTCAGAAACTACAGGTCATTAAACACAAAATAAATTTTATAAACTAAAATTTCTCAATTTTCCCGCGACAAAAATCTTAAAATTTTGACTTACCTAAGGCCTTCAAAAAATTTTAAATTAATCTATCTTATAGAGAATTGTTCAGAGAATTTAATAAAAGAAACCCGATATCAAAATTTTTATTCGTTCAGAAACTACAGGTCATTAAACACAAAAAAAATTACAAACTAAAATTTCTCAATTTTCCCGCGACAAAAATCTGAAAATTTTAGATTCACTAAGGCATTTACGATAAAAATAAATTAATCTATCTTATAGAGAATTGTTCAGAGAATTTAGTAATAGAAATTACGTGAATTTACTTTAAAAAATAAAATAATAATACAATAAAAAAATTTCGAAAAAAAAATTTCGAATTTTTTTTTTTAAAAACAAAAGCAAGTGTTCTCAGGTGGTAAACTTTGTTTCAAATTCGATTTCGAAGCGATTAAAAAAAAAATCATGAAAATCGGTGTAACTTTCCCGGCGTCCGCGCTTTTGGCGTTTTTTCGTCTAAAGTTCCTCGACTAACAGCATATTTAGTGAATGAATCGATTAACACAAGTAGATATGGAACGCCGTTTTACTTTTTATTATAGATCACTATGAAAATAACGTTTTTATAAGTATCGTTTTAATTCTCTGCATTTTTACTTTTCTTTCATTTTTGGTTGTAATTTGAGCGTTTGTTTAGCATATTTTGTATTTTAAAACGATAAATGATTTATATGGTATTTCAAACAATTTCAAAGTTACATTAAAAGAGATTCACTGTCATTACCAACAAACGTTTGAAATAAAGTATCAATTTAGTGCAATAGTCATAAAAATTCAGGTATTTAAAACGTTTCTTTAATTTTGCATCCCTTGACTTTAAAACGTTTCTTGAGTTAAAATGTTTGTTCAATAAAACTAATGCTTGAATTGAAGCATTTGTTGAGTTTTCAAACAATTGTTTTAATTCCGCTAAGTTGGTAGTACACTCTGAATTTTCAAACTAGCAAATCAGGAGCATGTTTTGCGAAACGGCGCATGCGTAATAAACATTTCTATGTAAAATATCAGCAGTACCAACCTAGCAGAATTAAAACGATTGTTTGAAAACTCCACAAATATTTAAATTCAAGCATTAGTTTTATTCAACAAACATTTTAACTCAAGAAACATTTTAAACCAACAATCGTTTTAAAGTCAAGGGATGCAAAATTAAAGAAACGTTTCAAATACCCGAATTTTTATAACTATTGTATTAAATTGACACTTTATTTCTAACGTTTGTTGTTGATGACAGTGAATATTTTTAAATATATCTTTTAGAACATTGTATGAAATTATACTGTTCAACATTATCAACAAACGTTCAAATAAACAAAACCAAAATAACTAACGTTTAATCACATCCAAAATATTTAAAGATCGCGTAAATGAACCAATTAAAAAAGATTCTTTATTTTACAATTGTTTAACAATATTATTTCCAAACGGTATAATTCAACAATCGTCTTAGTACATTGTAATATTACGTTATATGAATTTATTTGTACCATTTAAAACGTTTGTTTCAATTTCTTTCTCAGTATAAAACATTTGTTGATTTATATACTTCGTTGAATGGCAACTTTTGTACAAAATGTAAGAATCAAATTATAAATACAGCATTAAAATTAGGAAAATTGTCAACAAACGATTGAATTCAAATAACATTTTAATATAAACAACAACAGGCGAACTTTTATACTTTGGTAAAATTGACTGTCGATGCTTGGTTTAAATCGTTTGTTGTATAAAATAATATTTACATTTAAACGTTTGTAGTATTAATGCGATTCTTGCATTAAATTGTTTCTTGTATTAAAACGATACTTACATTAAAACGTTTGTTGATAGTTACACAAACTTGATTTAAATTGTTTGTTGTATTAAAACAATACTTGCATTTTCGTTTGAATTTAAACGTTTGTTGTGTCAAATTGATACATACATTAAAACGTTTGTTGTATAAAAACAATATTTGCGTTGTAACTTGCATTGCAACGTTTGGTGTATAAATACAATACTTGATTTAAATTGTTTGCTGTATTATTTAAACGTTACTTACATTAAAACGTTTGTTATATTAAAACGTTACTTACATTAAAACGTTTGTTCTATTTAAGTAATACATGCATTAAAACAATTGTTGAATTAAAACGTTTGTTTGTTATCCGTATTATGACTTACATTCAAATGTTTGTTCTATTTCAGCAATACATGCATTAAAACGTTTGTTGAATTAAAACGTTTGTTTGATATCCGTTTATGGCTTTAACATTCAAACGATTGTTCAGTTCAGCAATAAACGTTACGAATTGTTTTTCGTTAGGTGTATGAATAGGATTGAATTTCAAACCTTTTTCAAGTAAATCGCATTCATCATTATTAAAACTAATAGAGGTTAGATTTAACAGCACGTTGTGAAAGTTTATTGCTGAACTCAATAACATACTAAGCTTTTTGAATGACAAATATGTTAACATTGAATTGACACACACAATACTAAACTACAAGGAAACTGTCAAAAGCAAGGGAAGTCCGGAAGAAAAGAAATTCATTAAGGGGATGTCGACGGCGATTGCCAACTCAATCAGCGTCGGTATAGAAGATTTCGTTTTCGAAGGGTAATAATAACCTGCAAAAGAAGAAAGTTAGATGGCGCCAGTGAATCATGTTAATTCAGAAAGCGGGAAAATAATTGTTTAAATTTTTTTATTTTGAACAATTTTCTTTTAAAATCCTGTATTCTCTCGTACGTACGTACGGCAAAAAAACAAAAGTCAAAAATGACCCACTTCCTATCGAGCTGAAATTTTGGAAATAGACTTTTGTCACCTAACAATGCACTTTGGCACAAGAAAAAATCTGATGTGGCCAGCACAAGACCTCCCGCCATAACCATTTCCCCATATCCAATGAATCTGAAATTTGGTACATAGACTCGTTGTGACCAAACATTTACTTTGACACAAGAAAAAATCTGATGTGGCCAGCACAAGACCTTCCGCCATACCCATTTTCCCATATCCAATCAATCTGAAATTTGGTACATAGATTCGTTGTGACCAAACATTTACTTTGACACAAGAAAAAATCTGATGTGGCCAGCACAAGACCTTCCGCCATACCCATTTTCCCATATCCAATCAATCTGAAATTTGGTACATAGATTCGTTGTGACCAAACATTTACTTTGGCACAAGAAAAAATCTGATGTGGTCAGCACAAGACTTCCCGCCATACTCATTTCCCCATATCCAATCAATCTGAAATTTGGTACATAGATTCGTTGTGACCAAACATTTACTTTGGCAAAAGAAAAAATTTGATGTGGCCACCACAAGACCTCTCGCCATACCCTACGTTTTTTAACTCTGAAATTTGGTACATAGGCTCGTTGTGACCAAACATTTACTTTGGCACAAGAAAAAATCTGATTTGGCCAGCACAAGACCTCTCGCCATACCCTACTCTTTTTAACTCTTTCTTGAAACACACTATCTAAGAAAGAGTTACAATGAAAACAAAAATTTAAATAAATATCGATCGAGTCTCATAAATAAAGGATTTATAGTCAAAAACTTTGTCTTTACGGGTTTATTTTTTTATTATGTGTGACAAACATTTTTTTGTGTTGTAATTTTGTTGATTTTTAAACTTCATTTTACATAATTACACAAATATCGTAAATCCATATTTATTCGGTCATTTTGAAATTTGCTTTATCCCTACTATCATTCCAAAATTTGCTTTCTCCCTACTGTTACTCCAAAACTTGCTTTATCCAATGTATAATGTCAAATTATTACTTTCAGAGTCAAACAATATTTATTTACTATGAAAATTTGAATTTACTTTATAATAATCTATTATTTAATCTCAGACATTTTCCTTCAAGGTCCGCAAAATATCAAGGACCTACGATGATTTTTGAAAAAAAAGTGCCTTTTTGAGGTTTCTGAATTTCATTAACAATTATCTAAAAGTGACTTTAAAATTTTTATTTTCTTTAAACACCTTTATTTTTTAGATGTTTTAAGAAATAAACGAATTTGGTGCGAAATTTTTTTGAAAAATTCATAACTTCGTGTCAAATTATCGCACGTACTTGAAATTTGAGAAAATTGAAGGAAAAAGATTGAACTTTATTGTCCTGTTGGGCAATAAGGTCCACGATTTTTTTTACTCACGCTACAATACAAGTTGCTACAATTGAACATTTTTCAGTCAAAAACATGTTTTTTTATCCGGGGGTGGCAGAGGGTGGATCGGGTTTGGTGGCAGATTAACTTACAGGGCCGAATAGAGAAACCTTCAACGTTCTCGGAAATCCAAAATTTATTGATTTTTGTGCAAAATTCGCCAAGTTATGGCCAAAAACCTCAAAAAAGCACTTTTTTCAAAAATTCATAACTTCGCGCCAAATCATCGTAGGTACTTGGAATTTTGCGGACCTTGATGAAAAAGTCTAATCTTTATTACTCTGTTGGCCAATAAGGTCCACGATTTTTTTGGCACTGCGCATGAGTTGCCAAAGTTGGACCTTTTTGGACATCAGGTATACAGTTGTTTTTCTTAGGGTGGTGGGAGGTGGTGGAGTGGATTTTTTGTCACATTGGCTATAATCACATTAAAGATAAGACTTCAACGTTTTCGGAACTTGAAGATTCATCCAACTTCGTCGAAATGCAGCCGAGAGATTGTACTTTGAAATTGTGTCATTTTTGGTGCATTTTAAAGTGGTGCGTTTTTATTTTCCTCGAGTGTATTTCGCGAATAGAATCATATTGATTAACAAGTCGACAAAAGTTTGTAGACTCTAACTTCACAATTTTTGCACTCCCCACGGTCCCCTTACGGTGGCCATCATTACTAAAGCTGACTTTTAGATAGATTATTCTTATTTCAGATTAGAGATATAAATTATTTTCTGACTTCAGATGTTTATTGCCATATCTTGGCAAAATTTTTTGAAAATTTTCTTCATCCACTCGTACACAGTGTTGTAACTTATCTAGATAATTTCATCTAGATAAATCATCTAGAAATGTATTTTTGATAAATGTTGAATAGTAGTTGAATGATGTCATTGTTTATTATTTAAATATTGATAAAACTATTACAAGTTCTATTTGTTACGTTTTACATTTTTATTTTTATTGGTTAGGTATTCATAATTTTTATTAGAAATTATTAGTTTCAAAACATAACTAATGATAAAATTGCATTCACAACAATAAATAAGACAAGCAATCAACAACAAAGTAAAAATAAACTTTGTTTCTTCACGTGTATTTAGCTGTGTGCGCTAGGCTATGGTGTATGATGTGTGTGTCTGTCTTGCGCGAAGACAGACGATATTTCCTTAGCCTCACCCGCCTCACCCAAGGCCACGCCGCGTCGCTAGTCAGAATGTGCCGAACGCCATCTGTGTCAAGTGGCCGGAACTACGCACGACCGCAGCGACGTGGAAATTGGAAAATGTGTAATTTTACAGTTTAGCAGAAAGAAAAACGCGTTCCCTAATTGTTAACAAAATATAAGGTATTTGTTCAAAATATTTAGTCGTAACTGTTTGTTAGTGTTTCAAGAATATTATGATTCACTTACATCGTCAAACAAACTGTCATTTTCGAGATATGTTATAAAAAGTGTCAGAGGTTATTTTGTTTTTTCGAATTTCGTTGTGATATTCATTCATAACATTCTTTTACTCACAAAGAAGTCACTGCTAAAGTTTCGTTCAATTCTGTGCAATATTCGAGTCACAATTAGGGAACGCGTTTTTCAAGTGACTGTATGATCCCCTTAACACTTTAAACTCTATAAAACAAAAAATAAAGTTACATAACCTAATTGTTACAAAAGCTAACAAAGGGAATTGCATTACAATTATGTACAAAAATGATTATATTGAAAAAGTAGAAACATTTTTAGATTGTGATACTTTTAAAATATTAAAATCTAACCCCAGCAACCAGTTTTGCACTAAAGTCAGAAAGGTGATAAAGAATAATGATGAATTTTTGAATTTCTTCCAAGCTAAAAATCTAATTCAGATGAATCCAACAACTCCGATTCTTTACGGACTTCCTAAGCTCCATAAAACGGGTTATCCAATTAGACCGGTGGTTTCTTTTATTAATTCGCCAACATATAACCTGGCCAAATTTGTGAACAGAAATCTGACAAGTAATTTTGAAACGTTATCAAGTCATGCTTTGAAAAACACCGCCGATTTCATTGGAAAACTTAAGACTGCGTTTAAAGCCCTCTATGAAAAAACGTGGCCAATTTTTGAACAAACCAGAGTTTCAAACCATCTATGAAAACACATCGCCACCATTCCCTAATGGGGTTGAGCTATTTACCTAAAGATGTCACCGTAGTAAGACAGCACATCAGTCAGGTAGTACGACCCGCGTAGGGAAGGTAAGGGGAATGGGGAATGGGCAAGGGATGTACGCCAGATGGGAAAGAACCGAAAGAACGCATTGCACCATGCACACAACACAATTCTATTCGGCTTCACAAATTCACGAACGGTGATTCCATGCCTGTTTCCATACTTACCCAAATAGTCTGAATAATATTTTTAGAATGATGTAAACTGTACTGTACATACGAGTAAAGAAAATAATTTCATATTTATTAATAAAGCAAAACATTTTAATTTCAATTAAAGTCTACAAAACAATAATAATAAATTTTTCTACAAATATATATTTTTGCCAGTTCTATAATAATATATAATACAATTTACATAAAAATACAGAACCTACGTAAACAATAATTTTTTTTATTGTTTATATTTAGTTGACCATGGGTTTGATAAAATAATTATGATTTTTTTGTTACATGTGCACGCAAAATGAGCTTATTTAGAGGGAGCAAACGCATTTTTGTTCCCTTGAGATGTTTTGCTCCCTCTCTATTATTTTCGAGAAGCGGAGTAGCGACCGTTACACTGAGGGAGCAAAATATCTCAAGGGAGCAAAAACGCGTTTTGCTCCCTTTAAACAAGCACGTTTTCCGCTCATTTTTCTGTGCACTCGTTACAAAAATTATCGTATGCACTTCGGGAGGAACGCTTTTGCTCTCTCGAGTGAATTGACAGCACAAGACTGATTCAGTCCTGTGTTGTCAATTCACCCGCGGGAGCATAATCGAGTTTTCCTTCCTTGGTGCATAATGTACTATTTTCCGTTGATATCTGTAATCGTTGAATAGTGTACGAGTATGTTTGGAAGTGTGTATAAATTATATCAACAGAAAATATTAAAGTTTTTTTTATTAAAAAAAGTCAGACATAAAATCCAAAATTGGAGTTCTACTATCAGCTATTTCAGGAAGAATATAATTTAAATACAAATATTTTAGTTTTGGTAACATTACTTGCTGCCATAAAACTTCATCTTTTTAAACTTTTTCTATATGCAGGTCGACATTAATGAAATAACAATATTCTTTATTATTTATTTGATAAAAGTAATTATGGTTTCTTTTTAACATTTTTTTTGCTTGAGTATTCAAAGTTTCACTGGTATTACTAAAAAATCTGACGTGGACACCACATGACTTCCTTGTACGCCTTGTTTGTTCATACTTTTCTTAATAACTAAAATGTAGAATAATATAAAAAATTCTTTTAACTTATTATACTAGTATACTCACAAATATATTTTAGTCATTTTATTTAAACTGCAGAAGAAGATATAAACGATATTTTACTATTGTCACTGCTACTGTCATGTCATAATCATTTAAATTTTACGTAGTAACAAATGTTAATCGATCATGGACTACAAGATACCGAAATATTAAATTATAAGTATATACTTTAATTATTCTTAAATGATAGAAGATACAGAAAAATTTATAAAATACCGATTGTAAATAATAATCACATAATCTTTCATTTAAAATAAAAAAAATTGCCTAAAATTAATTATTTATCAATTTTTTTTTTAAATTTACTACTTCCGGTTTGTAGATTGAAACTAAAAATAGGAGGTGCACAACTAGATGCTTTAACAGTCCTAAATACAAAATTTCAACTTTCTACGTCTAACCGTATTTGAGTTATGCGACACACATACGTCCGTACGTACGTACGTACAGACGTCACGTCGAAACTAGTCATAATGGATTCAGAAAAGGTCAAAACGGATATTTCCGTCAAAATCTGAGAACCGAAATTTTTCGCGATTACAATACTTCCTTACTTCGTACAAGGAAGTAAAAAGAAATGAAAGTTATACCTACAGTTTGTTTATTTAAAGTAGACTCAATTTACACATATACAGAAAACGATACAAAAGTATTGATTTAAACAATTTCATTATTCAAGATTTGTACTGATAAAATCAATTTGCTGTACTTGTTATTTATTTAATGTAAAACTTGAAATTTTTACATAATATTGTATTTGTATTAACATACTATCATATTTTGTTGCTACATTAATACCGATTCAAAGTCAAATATTTTAAAAAGAATTTTCAATACCTTTATGTGCAAAAATAAATAAAAATATTAGTTTTAATTCTGCGTCAGTAAGAAATAGTATAATAATGATTGGAATATTAGTCTATTTTTAGAAACAAATAATAATCTTAGGGAGGGGGTAATTTTTGCCGCTCCCCCTCCTTTCAGTTAATTAAATTAATATTTTTTCGACTGTTTTTTATTGTAATGTGTAAAAAATACTCGAAATCTCAGGTATACAGCATCTATTTTTCTTACATACCTAGCACTGGAACTTTCTTTAGGGTCTAAAATTTACAGCACTGGAACTTTCTTTAGGGTCTAAAATTTACAACAATAATTACAACAATGTATATAAAACAATTACCTAAGAGATTAGGTATATACATTGTTGTAATGATTGTTGTAAATTTTAGACCTTGAAGGTTTAACTGTAAACCGAAACGTCGGTTATGCAAGAAGAATAAATGCTGTATTACTGAGATTTCGAGTATTTTTTTACACTTTACACCTTTCAGTAAATTTTATATAGTTGTAGTAGCACAATGCATCTTCAAAAAATATCTATACATAAATTACAAATCTTATAAACACTTGCAGCTTGTAGCAATATAAAAAGAAAAAAGTGATATTATGTTGGTACACATACTATTTGAAGAGATAATTTGATTTCTTGAGTTGTAATAAAAAATAAGTAATTTAGAACTTTTAAACTTTTTTTAAGCTTCCACTTAGATTTTGCAACTCTCGACTTTTTATTTTTCTTATTAATTTTGCTTGGAGCAATTAAAGATTTGCGGCCCATATTTAACAATAATAAGCGAAACTTAACTCTTTAACAATGTACAAAACGATATTGTCAAATCAAGATCACAAGTGAAAGTGAAGGTTTTACCCTTAGCAAGCAGCACAATTTATATACCTGTACAACTGTTATTTAACCGTTAATCCATGGAAAGCACCTTATTCCAGGTATTGAGCAGTAGATTGTTTTTCGATAGCAACACTAACAGTTATTTCAATCCTATAAATCAAACTTTAAATCTTGGAAAAACTTCTGTATTGGAATTAGCAGAGTTTTCCCTCAGCAGCACAAACTATAATAATCTTAACATAACTGTTATTAACCCCGTTAATTTCAAAATAAACTTTTAATCCTTTAAATCAAAGTAAATCTTTTAATATTTTATCTTAACATAACTTATTAAGCCCGTTAATTCAAAGAAAAAAATGTCAACTGTCAATCTGTTTGTTTTCCTCTACAGTTAGATTTTTCGCCTATAAAACGCTTATAAATATCTCAGTACAAATTACAGTAAATGAAAATGTTCTCGCTTCAACTAGCTGGAACAAATTTGAACAGCCGGGTCCACTACCGTCTACCGGTCTCTTCTTAATCGACCGATATCCTAGTGACAAGAAGCTGAACTATTTACTCGCTAAAATGCATTATGGCGGGCGCTCAGCCCTACATTTTTTTATTCGTACAAATTTCAAAAACTGTTGAATATATACGATTTTTGAAATTATATTTATAAACAATATCATATATTCTTTGTTAGGAGACTAATTTCAATACATTTATTTTTCTAGTACTGGAGAATTTAATTATTGTATTAAAAATTTAAACAATAAACAAAAATGTTATATATGGTGACATATATATTTAAATACTAAATACAAATTTGAAGACCGGATCCCTTTAAGTGCAATAGTTCTTGAGATTTGTATGCTTGAAATTTTAGTGCACTTCGAACGCAGTCTTAATGAAATAAAGGACATGGATAGAGGTATTCTCATTTCTTTCGATGTGACTAATTTATTTACAAACGTCCCAGTCGCTGAGACTGAAAATTTAGTCAAGAATATTCTTCATGAGTCAACATGGTCAGATGAGATGTGTGAAGGCCTCATTAACCTTCTACATGTCTGTCTAGAACAAAATTATTTTATATTTAACGACAAAATATATAACCAACAAGATGGTTTAGCAATGGGCTCACCTTTATCATGCACTTTAGCGGAAATTTTCATGAAGCACTTCGAATGTAGAATCTTCGAAGAACTTATAGATTTCACAGACAAAATCAAATTCTGGTTTAGATATGTAGATGACGTTTTATGCCTGTGGACGGGAACTGTTGACGAGCTCAATGATTTTCATATTAAACTAAATGAATTACACGATAAAATAAATTTCACTATTGAACTAGAAGTAAACAATCGTATAAACTTCCTTGATCTGACAATAACAAGATCCAATAACAGTTTCAGCTACAATATTTTTAGAAAACCTACCCAAACAGTAGATTCGATAAATAAGTATTCCAACCATTGTGATGCACATAAAAGAGCGGTTTTTAATTCACATATTCATAGGTTATTAACTTACGGCTTAAATGAAAAAGAAATACAAAAAGAAACTAAAGTTATAAAACAAATTGCCCTAAAGAACAATTTTAATACTAATATCATTGACAAATTGGTAACTAGGAAAAAATATAATCTTCAACTTAAGAACGCTTACAATAGTATACAAATTGAAAACAATAATTGTACACGAATGAGTTTGTATTTCCTAGGCAGTTTAAGTCACAAAAGTAAAAACCTTATGTCTAAATATAATATTGAGATTGCGTTTAAGCCACTAACAAATCTGAAAAAAGAATTATGCCGAAAAGTAGATCAGCTACCAACAACAGAGCGATCTGGCGTATACAAATTAAAGTGCGGAGACTGTGGTTGTAACCATAGACTATGTTGGAAAAACAGGAAGAAAATTTGCTACTAGATTCAAAGAACACGCGCGTTGCATTAGATTAAATAACAATTCATCTAGTTTCGCCGAACATATACTGGACACAGGACATAATTTTGACATAAATAAAGATTACGAAATTCTACATTTGAGATAGAATGGAAACGTTCTCGATCTTCTTGAAAATTTAGAAATCAAAAAATCACTAGCTCGCAATGAAAATGATTGTCTGAATGACAAAATAAATTTGAAATACTCCCCGCTCCTTGATTTGCTTATATAACTAGTTGTCACTTGTTGATTTCTTAGAGTTTTTTCTGACTATTTTATTCATGTTTAAGTTTAGACACCATCTTGTAAAAGTTATTTCACTGCTAGCTTTTCTGAGATTTTGGTATGTTTTTCTTCGAGATTTTTGAGTTTTCTCCTTCTTCCACGGTCCGCAACAGCCTGTAGATTATAGTGTAAGTTTTATTATTGTTTATTTTTCATTGTTTTTGTATTTATTACCTGACGTCGAATTATTTTAATAATTCGCAAATTTTTGTAATTTTTTGTATGATGTTTTCGATGTTTTTTATCCGTAAAACATTTTATTTCTTTGTAGTCACGCCGGTTAGCTTGAAAATGACCACCAAGTGGTCTAAACCGGTCGCAATTTAAATAAATTTTTGGAACAGTGTGAACCAAGACGTTTTGGGTTTTTATTTATAAAATCCTACCACCTCCTTAAGCTGTATTTATAATTTGATTCTTACATTTTGTACAAAAGTTGCCATTCAACGAAGAATATAAAACAACTAATGTTTTATATTGAGAAACAAATTTAAACAAACGTTTTAAATGGTACAAATAAATTCATATAACGTAATATTACAATGAATTAAGACGATTGTTGAATTAAAACGTTTGGAAATAATATTGTTAAGGTGGTACACTCGGGTGGTGAGGGGTTAGGGGAATCTTCTATGCTCGCAATGCATTTCATATCAGGGTTCCAACTTATAAAAAATAATAATAAACATTTTTATTGTATGTAAACGCAGTCTATTCGCATTTTTATCTAATAAAATGAGATTTAAATCAATTAATTAAGAATATTATTAATTTTTATTATGTAAAACTTGTTTACTTTATAAGATTTCATTCGGTCAAATACCAGTGGTAAACTACGGCAACGCTGTGCTGTTCTTATGTCAATCTGACAGATACTAAACATGAAGGTGAAGAGAATTCTGCACTTGAAATTTCATACAAATCGTTAGGTATAAATTATTTATCATTTGTACACAATATACCTTTCATTCTTGCGAAAAACTTGTGATTATAGATATATAAGGTTTTTTTCTGGTTAAAATTCAAATTTCGCGCTTTTCAACGTTGCCGTGTCTATATTATGTTTTCGCCTATATTCTCCAGTAGGCATAAACGTCAGTCTTTCGATTAAAAATTCTTGTTAATTACGTGGTAAGTGATGCTTGTATTACTTTTCTCCGGTCTTTGAGATAGTAATGCACGTTTTAAAGAAGCAATTGGAATTTTCTTTCATTTCGTTAAATGCTTTTTACGTTGATTTAAAAGTAGTCCCATAAGAGGCCATGTAAAATGTAGTTTTTACCTCTCGCCTAGAGAGGTATAGGGATCGTGAAAAAATTCGATGTCGAGATTTTTGTCAATAAGCACGTTTTAGCACCTTTAGAACCTATTTTGACTATTTTCACGATGATGTCTGTCTGTCTGTGTGTGTGTGTGTGTGTGTGTGTGTGTGTGTGTGTGCGCGTGTGCGTGGGTGTGTGTGTGTGTGTGTGTGTGTGTGTTTGTTTGTTTGTGTGTGTGTGTGGGTGTGTGTGGGTGTGTGTGGGTGTGTGTAGGTGTGTGTGGGTGTGTGTGGGTGTGTGTGGGTGTGTGTATGGGTGTGTGTGGGTGTGTGTGGGTGTGTGTTGGTGTGTGTGTGTGTGGGTGTGTGTGGGTGTGTGTGGGTGTGTGTGTGTGTGTGTATGTGGTCAGGGCCGGATTTCTGTCAGTCGGATAACTCAAATACGAATTACCCAAAAAATTTGATATTTGGTATTTAACATTTGTATATTAACTGGAAGAACCCATTAGGATCTTGGATATAAAAGGGAGGGTGGAGTAGAAACTCCACATGCACTTAGGCCGCTCAGACGGGCCCATTGTACATCCTCCGGGTAGCACAGCTCCTTGCTACAGATCCTGAAGCCATTCCACACTCAGGAAGAAAGCCAACAGGTCAGCAGCGGGAGTTGTGCTTAGGGTGGCCATGTCCGGCCAGAATTCCCCTAGCATGGATCCTCTTTTTGAAGACAAAGCAGTGCATTCACATAGGATGTGCTCCACAGTTTCATCTTCTTCTTCGCAGCCTCTACATAAAGGACTGTTGACAATTTTCATGCGGTGCATGTGTTTGTTTAAACGACTGTGTCCCGTCAAAATGCCGACAAGAAGTTGAAGGTTATTCCGAGAGAGTCGAGTGAGATAGTTTGCCAGTTTAATAGTTGGCCTCGCAATTAGTCTCTTTGCATGTCTGCATTGAGGTGTGGTAGTCCAGTGGACTGAAAATTTTTCAAAGCTTAAGTTTTTGACAAAGTCATGAAGAGTTGAAGTTGCCAACGGAAGTATTGGTTCCGGGCCACAAGGCAGGGAAGACGAGCCTTGCCTAGCAAGTTCATCAGCCTTAGCGTTACCTTCATTACCGCTATGCAATTTAACCCAAGTGAGTTCTACGGCATTGTTCTTGGATATGACGGACAGTGCTTGTTGACATAGCTCGACAAGCTTTGACGTGACTTTGCAGCCATTGAGAGCTTGAAGAGTTGCCTTGCTGTCTGTTGTTATCCTAATTGACTTGCTTTGAACCTGAAGTTCATTCACACGTATTGCGCTCTGCATAATCCCCATAATCTCAGCCTGGAAGACAGTGGTGTGGACACCAAGGGGTATGCTAACGTTAAGGTTCAGTTCTTCGGAGAAGATTCCCGAGCCTGAGCCTGTTGACGTTTTGGAGCCATCTGTAAAGATGAAGATGTCAGGTCTGGAGGCTCCCTGACCATCTAGTATAACACGATAGGGTTTATCGAAGTTAAATTTGGGGGGTATGCAGTCCGCATTCATCTGCAAAGGAGGAGCAGAACGAAATGCTTCTTGCAGTATAGAGCTGTGTTTGCAGCTTACTCCTTATTTTGGTAGGAAACCTGAATGTGAGAGGCGTAGAGCAGTCTTTAGTGCTACCTCCTCTATATAAAGATTAAGAGGAGTGAGACACAGAAGGACTTCCATAGCCGCTGTCGGTGTAGTGCGCATTGCACTAGTAATTGCTAAACATGCCAGTCTCTGTACATGTTCTAATTTCGAAGATGCTGTTGATTGCCTGACTTTAGGCCACCAGACCAGAGCACCATACGTAATCATTGGCCTAATGATCGCTGTGTAGAGCCAAAGTGAGAGCTTGGGAGTTAGCCCCCAAGTTCGACCCATAACACGACGGCATTGCCAGAAGGCAATGCAGGCTTTTTCAACTTTTTGGTTTAGATGTTGACCCCAGGTCAATTTACAGTCAAGTGAGATACTTAACTGTATCTGAAAAGCCTAGAGTTTGATTGAAGAGTTTCGGCATGTTGAGTCTGCCGATTTTACGTTTTCTGGTAAAAAGGACCATCTCAGTTTTGGTTGGGTTAACTGAAAGAGAGTGTTCCTCGCACCAAGATTCAAGAAGTTTGAGAGCGTTGTTGGCCACTTCACAAAGTGTGTTCTCAAATTTGCCATTTAGCAGAATTGTAATATCATCTGCATAACCAACGGTGTAGAAACCATTGCTATTGAGTAGCTGTAAAAGGCTGTCAACTACAATGACCCAAAGGAGAGGTGAAAGGACTCCTCCTTGAGGACAACCTTTGGTAACGTAACCCCTTATGGTTGAGTTTTCTGACGAAAACTTAACGGCTCTATGTTCAAGCATGAACTGAATCCACATAATGATGTGATGAGTAGTCTGACCGTCCTGGTTTAGGAATGTACACTACTTTCACTTCCCTCCATTGTAGAGGTACATATGTGAGGGTTAAACACGCCTTAAAAATCCAAACCAGATGAGGTAGCAGTTGCTCACATCCCCACTGAAGAAGGGAAGGTACTATGCCATCCATACCTGGTGATTTATATGGCTTTAAAGAGTTTATTGCCCAGGTTGTACGTGTCCCATCAACAATTTTGGAGGATAGCGTGAACGCTTCCTCCGAGGAGGTGTGGTTGGTTTGAGAAATTACACAGCCTGGAAAATGAGTTTTTAACAAGATTTCATTATTTTCTGTTAAAGAAGAAGCATAAGAGCCGTCCTCGTGTTTGAGGCAGCCAAGCTGTAAGTTTGGATCTTTTGAGAAAATCTTTTTCAAGCGAGCAACAGGAGCAGTAGTCTCAATGCTGCTTGTAAAGTTTTGCCACGCAGATCGTTGTTTTTGACGAATGGTTTTCTTATAAACAGATTTGTGTTCTTGAAAAGAACGCCAGTCTGCTTCGTCTTTAGAGTTTTTTGCTTTGTTGAACAATTTCCTGAGATTTGTTCTCATTTTGTCTAGCTCCTTGCACCACCATGGTGCGTTTTAAGGGTTGACTACACTTAAAGGACAAGCCTTTTCATATGAGTTAATGATGACGCTTTGAAGATTGTTGACGCAATTTTCAAGTGTTACAACATTTACTTCATCAGGTATCTGACATTTTTCAAGTCCTGAAGATAGAAGGTCTTGAAATAAGTTTCTGTCAGTTCTCTTAGGATTACGAAAGGTCCTTTTCTCAATGTTTTTAGCATTCAGAGTAAAACATATCCATTTGTGATCAGACATAGACAGCTCAGGTGATACACACCATCCCGAGATGTCTTCGGATATTTTTGATGTAGCAAGGGTGATGTCGATCCTAGTTTGAGCACGAGAAGTGACAAAGGTAGGTTCGTCGCCCTTATTAAGAATTTCCAGGTTAGTACTGGTGATATATTCACATAGCGATCTGCCTCTAGGGTTAACGTCTTTGCTGCCCCAGATAGGGTGGTGTGAGTTAGTCACATCCAACAATAAGATGCTTGCGATTGCTTTCACATAACTCTACCAGCTTAGCCAGTTCTGGACTGGGAGGAAGCTGTGCGGAGTCTGTGGGTAAGTAGCAAGAAGCTACGACAATGTCTTCGCTTTGATCAGTGACTCCACTA
The DNA here is from genome assembly GCA_947534325.1 of Agonum fuliginosum. Taxonomy (NCBI): domain Eukaryota; kingdom Metazoa; phylum Arthropoda; class Insecta; order Coleoptera; family Carabidae; genus Agonum; species Agonum fuliginosum. Next base: position 22,558,596 of record OX384031.1, on the reverse strand, counting down.
AGAAGAACTGTAGTGAGGTCGCGTGAGCAAAACTGTTGTAAGACTACAGTTTGGATGTGTTTAGGTACCACTATACACGTCCTTGTATTCCTGGATCAGGGCTATACTGTTCTGCTTATTGACTAGGTGGCGTCTCAGACAGGAGCTTGCCGCCCGACAATGTTGCAGATTTACTTGGACAAAGCAAATAGGATTAATGGTTTTAGGATGTGGAAGGGTCATGTTGAGAGATGTCCGAAAGAATCAGGGTCTCGAGCTCTTGCAGTTCAGCATTCACCTTGGATTCCGTCTCCATAGGAGTTGCAGCCTGCGGCAACTGAGGTTTCGAGACACCTGATGGGCTTTGGTCTAGCTCGCTAGACTTCAACCTTACGGTGAGTTGCGAGAACTGGTAGAAAAGTTTCTTCCCACGACTCGTTATTATGTTGGCATCTGTGTCGTCGATGCCGAAAACAAGGACTCTACCCTTCTGTTCCTCCTTGATAGCATCGTGAAAGATGCACCAGTTTGGAACCTTGAGGTGGCCGTTATGAGCCGCCAACCTCCGGACGACAGTCTCTCTGTCTTCGGATTTACCCGGAATCCAGACAGCTGCCTTCACTAGACGTGGCAACTAGCTCACCGGTACCACCTCTAACTGGGCGTTGTCCCACAGTTGGGGGAGTTTGCTCACTGTGGTTTTTAGCCATTCAAGAGAATGGCTATTGACGCAAGTGATGCGAAGAATCTCCCCTGAATATTGCCACCCGTTGAAGATTGGGGGCTGTTCTCCTTCTTTCAAGGCGAACAAGCAGTTGTCAAGACATTTTGACAGTACTTGCTTTCCCACCTGTTTTTTGGTCTGTTGGGGTCTGTTCTTCTTCGCCGCTGGGCGAAGGTTCAGACGATCCGTTAGACCGGAGACGTTTGGCACTACCAGAGCTGCCAGCCGAAACCACTGGTTTGGACAGTTGTCCAGAACCTGAGGGGTTAGCATTTTTCTGATGCACCGAAGACACGGGAGCAGGCGCCTTGGAAGAGTTAGCTTTCGCCAGCTCAGCCAAACGCGCCTTCCGTCTGCGCTTTTGCTCAGCACCACTGATTCTATGCCTACGAGGCTTAGTCTCAGCGGGTTGAGCTGGAGTTTCCGGGTTTAAAAGCCCACCCGGAGGGACTGTAGCCGCCTGGATCTCATCCATGGGGACAGAAGACTTCATCCCCCCAGCGCCTCACCCGCCACGGAGCCCCAAGAGGGGACGTTGAACTTCAACGCCAAGGCATACTGAAGGGATATAGCCCCCAGAGGTGGCAAACAACACGCGAAGGTTGCCAATTGTCAAGCGAGGTGGGCTAGACACTCACCGACGCCTGGGCCCCCTGTGTGCCCACCTTCCTCCAAGGACTCACCCTGGCGACGGTCTGACCCGACGCCGCAGCCGATTGATCGAGGTGGGTTAGTCTCGACCGCCCGTCTAGGTGAAATCCAGGCCAAAGTGGAGTGTTGTCTCGCGACTCAGCCACCAGGATCCCTTCATCCAACCGACACGGGTCGCCACGCACGGCACAAACACGTGGGAGGGTGGTCCACGGCAATGACCTTAGCGAGACGCGTGCGAGGGTTTTAAGCCCCGAGCGGCCGCACATAGTCACCACTAACCATAACCAAAGGATATGGCCGTTCCCCTATCCGCCACCTGGGGACGCGCCTGGTAGTTACCCCCAACCCCATTAGATTTTAGTACAAATATCTTCACCGGAAGTGATATTTTTTGAAGATTGAAAAGATTAATTGTCAAAAATTTATATACATTTGGATAAATATAGTATTTATTTGTAATAAGAATAAGAGGCAAAGTTATTTGCAACTTACGTTATAAAAAAATTGTCTTTATCTGGTAGCATCAAAGAACTGCAGTAAAATTTATCAAATAAAACGTTGAAATCTTGTAATCCATGTTCGACTGAATTTTGTTTCTGTGTAAAAAATATTGACAGGTGAGATGGGTGACAACTGCTATATGTCATAAGATATTAAATGTAGTAATTGTACGGAGGATGGCTTCAGCACAGAAGAGTTTTCCTGTGAATGAATCTTTTTCTTCAGATGATGCAAATTTCTGTGTTTAAATATTTTAGATTTTTATTTGTATATTTTAAATGGGCACCGGTGTAGCAGGGCTAATTTATTGTATTATATCAATAATTATTGTTTTTGTAAGTTGAAATATTTTTGTAAAAGTTCTACGGTTTTTCCCACGTGTTTATCCGACTTCTAAGAAGAACATCTGGTTTTAATGTTAAAATCCTAGTTTCTAAAATGTACATTTTGGCATTTCGGCAGATGTCAAAATGTAAGATACGGAAACCGTTTAGTTCAATGAAAAGTATTTCAACTTCATTTGGAAATGTTTGAGATTCACTGTAGCAACGGTCAGTAACTATTTTTAGAATTAAGGGATGGCTTTGACCATAGAGTTTGTAACATTTTTCGTTTTGTAAAATATATAGTTTTAAGATCTCGAAAGAGAAAGACGCTTTTAAATATTGAGAATAATTTGTCTTGTTGTAATCGTTGTTTATTTGTGCTCAAGTGAATCTCAATACTCTCCGTTTTTATTTGTTTATTTGTGAATGTGAAATTACGTATTTTGAGTAAGTTAATATTTTATGTTTTATGTGTGTTTTGTTATCTGTGTGTTTTCCGTAATTTATAGCAATATATTAGTTGCTAGTTAATCTTATTCCAAAATTCATCACGATCTTTTGTTTAGTGTTTTATCCATCTAATTAATTAGTTAACAAATTAATTAGTGGTTTTCCTAAACGTTTAAGACAAATGTCGAAAGTATCGTTTTATTAAATTCAAGTATTTGATTTAAATATTAGTTTACATTTTTATTAATATAGTTAATCGTTAATTACCGCTGTGTGTGTTTTATTATTATATATTCCTTTCATTCTCATTTATAAAGCATCACCCAAGTGTTATAATACCGTTTGGCTTACGATATCGTGGAGGTTGTTCGATAATAAGTAATCCTGATTTAGCGTTACGATTTATCGAGCAAAGATCTAAGTATTAAAAACGTTAGATCCCCCCTCCCACAACTGGTGGCAGCAAAAATCTTGAATCAGTACGCCTTAATGTTAAAATTTATATAAATAAATAAATAAACCCCCCGTTATAACTGGTGGCAGCTAAAAAAATCTTGTACGCCTTGTAAAAATTAAATTTAAAAAAATGTCTTATCGTTGTCGATCTAATAAAAATAATTATTATCAAAATCAATATAGAGGAACTGCTGGATTGTACGAGTGTTTACGCTACTCTGGACATCCAAATGTTTCTTTGGAAAATTTTATTAATTGTTTAGAAGTAACGGGAACGAATTACTATTGGACACAGGCAGATATAATTAGAAATTGTTTAGATTTAATTGTGGGTGATGCCGAATTTGTAAAATATGATCCGTTTGTTATTAATTCAAATTCTTGGAATAACTTAAAGTTTAGACTGCAGAATTATTTTTGCAGCAGAATACATACTTACGAACCGCATAAAGAGAATGAAAATTTTTTGGAATATACTAGAAGAGTTATGATAAATAATTATAATATTTTTGGTGGTGCTAGTAAATTTGATACTAAAAGAACACAGTTTGAGAACATAAGAGAATATTTGCATGGTTTGTTACCAATCATAAAAGATGAAGTGTTGCCCCGCGGAGACATTACTTTTGCCAAGTTACTAGACGCGGCATATACTGTTGCAGAAAGATTAGGCATTTTAAGAGAAAAATTAAAAAAATCAGGGAAAAGCACAGATAACAGTAGTATTTTAGAAAAAGAAATTAAAATAAATAACGCGGTAGAAATAAATAATAGTACTATCGAATTAGAATCGTGTAGCGAGAGTATTGAGCAGATTGAGGCAGTACAAACAAAAATTTGTGTGGCAATTGAGAAGAAAACAGAAGATTTAACGTCGTTTGAAGAAGTAAAAATTGAAAATGTTGTGCACCGTAAAGAAGAAAAGTACGAAGTAAATTGTGATGTGGAGCCAGTTGAAGAAAAGTTAGATATATTAGAAGAGAAATGTAATTCATTAGAAGTAAAGTTGGAGCAAGAAGATAAGTTAGAATCGGTAGAAGAAGATTTAAAGTCCACAGAGGATATTGTGTCGTTGGAAGTAATAGTCGCAGCTGATGCTATTTATGATGATTTTTATATTATTTTTGAAGAAGTTTGTCCCAGCCCAGAGGAGGTTTTGGAGACGTGTTGTATTGATATTTTTGAAGAAGTTTGTCCCAGCCCAGAGGAGGTTTTGGAGACGTGTTGTATGGATATTTTTAAAGAGTATTGTCCCAGCCCAGAGGAGGTTATGGCGACGTGTTTTATGAATATTTTTAAAGAGTTTTGTTCCAGCCCCACGAAAGCGGCTTTGGAAGTGTTGGCGCCAGTTGCGCAGAGAGTTATGGTTGAAAATGAGTATTGTTATTATGAAGAATCATCAGCTGTTACTGCTACCGAAGAAGAGAATTTGGAATTTGATATTGAAGATGATGTATTAGAAACTTTGTTTAATGTTCCTGAAGAATTTACGGTCCACATCAATATGAGTATTATTAAAGAAGAAGTTCAGTTTAATATACCGGTTGCACTAGAAGAGAATATTGAAAATGAAAATGAAGTAAATGTATTAATTGAAAAAGTAAATAAAGAAGAAACAATTACGAAGAAAAAACAGCCACGGAAGAAAAGAAAAGGAAATGTGAAAAATTATGATTCAAATAGGAATTCAGAAAAAGAAATAAAGGAAATAATAATTGAAACAAAAGAAGAATTTGAGATCAAATATGCGAAAATTAAAGAAAAAGAAGCACAAGAAATCAAGAAATTAATTTTATTGCGAGCCCTGAAAGAAGAGATTCGCCGCGCCCGGAGTCGCGAATCAAATTCGACGGGGAAGGGAAAATACCAGAACCAGGAGCCAGTCAAACGCGCCCGTTCCCGCGCCCGAGGTCACATGCAGCCGAATTCACCGGAAACAGAAAAATCAAGAGATGCAGGGCCAAGTTCAAAACAATTTACAGGTGAGCAAAATCCATTTTGTTTTCTTATAAATTATAAAAATGCATGGAATAATTATTCAAATAATTTTAACAATTTTATCGGAAATGAAAGTAAATATGACAATGCTAATGATATTAAAATGAAATTAATTAATGCAAGCAAGGCTATTTTAAAATATTTGACGTTCAAGAAACGTAAGAAAAAGAAAATTAAGTAATTGAGTTTTTGGGATTTTTTTAAATTGGAGATAACAATAATTATGGCATATGGAAAAGGTTACGATTTATTTAATTTGATTAAAAATAAAATTTTATTATGGACAGCATGAAGTAAATATAAATTAGAAGTGTAATTAAGCATGTTTATATAAATATAAACAATTTGAGATTATTATAAGTGAAAAAATCTGCTGTGTCCGCCACAGTACTTCCCCGATTATAAGTTTTAATAACTTACTTTCGTAACGCCGTTAATTTTATGCTTTATTCTGCAAAATTTAAATAAATTTATCATTTTTCCCCAAACTATTTAAGTTGATACCAACTTCGGCATAATTTAAATACCATAAAAAATCTGATACTTATTCACTAAAAACTCACACTCGAAAATTTTAACCCGTCATAATATCTTATAGCCTTATAGAATATAATGCGGAAAGTAAAAACAACTGACCATTGTTTAAATGTTGTTATTGATTCTTCGACTAATATTTTTTTCCAGAAAACTTTAATTTGATAATACACTTGAACAAATTTGATTAATTTTTTGAGAAACAATAATTGATTATCGCATAAATGTCATTTTTTACATTTTTATTAAACTTATCTCCCCGAGAGCTTTAAATTGACACCAAACTCGGTATAATTTGAATAATGTATGATAAAAAAATTGACGATCAGTTAAAGCTTTAATTTGATACCACACACGATAGTATTTTAATAAAAATAAAATAAGATATGTTTATAAAGTTGGTACCACTGGTTGAATAAAAAAATTTGAGTAATTTTTTGAGAAACAATTGAAAATCGTATTAATGTCATTTTTTACATTTTTTAAAAACTTATCTCCCTGAGCGATTCAAATTGACACCAAACTCGGTATAATTTGAATAATTTATAAAAAAAAACAATTGACGATCATTTAAATGTTATTTTTGTTTTTCTACTAGAATTATTTTCCCAAGACCTTTAATTTGATACCACACACGATAGTATTTTGATAAAAATAAAAAAGTTTTGTTTATAAAGTTGGTACCACTGGTTGAATAAAGCTCATTAACGAACTTGAAGTCAGATTTTGGCTCAAGATCTTAAATATAAAATTTCAGTCCAAAATTCCAACGCGTTTTTAAGTTATCCAACATCCAGACAGACCGACAGACCGACAGACCGACAGACCGACTTTTTTTAAAATTATGTTTTTTGGGTTCAGTAGGGTCTGAAACGTGAAGATTCACCAAAATCTCGAACTGTCAAAAAATCACGATTACAATACTTCCCTCTATTACATAGATCGGGGAAGTAAAAATGAAAGTAGTTTGAATTTATGTTACGAGTATATTATTATTGAGTATGAACAAATGAATGAATTTTTTTTTTAAGCAGTTAGAAACTGTTGTTGTAATTGAAAGAAAGAGATACTGCTGTGGATAATTTGTTGTAGGTCTTTCAATGCAACCTAGTCTGTACCTGCTACTCACACCCCAAGAAAATACGTCATCAGCCAGAGTGTGGCCAGAGAGAGAAATAGTGGACCAGTCATCAAGTCGAGGACATCGCAGTAACCAATGTTGGATTGAGCTACTCCATGTCCAGAACAGAATAATTATTGACATTTCGTTTAGGTTCGATTCCTAAACTAGTCGTTGGTCATTTTTTTATATGTAACATTAATCTATTTGGAGATTAAGTTACATCGAAAAGGGGGAAGAGTTGTAGCAGGGCTAATTTATTGTATTATATCAATAATTATTGTTTTTGTAAGTTGAAATATTTTTGTAAAAGTTCTACGGTTTTTCCCACGTGTTTATCCGACTTCTAAGAAGAACATCTGGTTTTAATGTTAAAATCCTAGTTTCTAAAATGTACATTTTGGCATTTCGGCAGATGTCAAAATGTAAGATACGGAAACCGTTTAGTTCAATGAAAAGTATTTCAACTTCATTTGGAAATGTTTGAGATTCACTGTAGCAACGGTCAGTAACTATTTTTAGAATTAAGGGATGGCTTTGACCATAGAGTTTGTAACATTTTTCGTTTTGTAAAATATATAGTTTTAAGATCTCGAAAGAGAAAGACGCTTTTAAATATTGAGAATAATTTGTCTTGTTGTAATCGTTGTTTATTTGTGCTCAAGTGAATCTCAATACTCTCCGTTTTTATTTGTTTATTTGTGAATGTGAAATTACGTATTTTGAGTAAGTTAATATTTTATGTTTTATGTGTGTTTTGTTATCTGTGTGTTTTCCGTAATTTATAGCAATATATTAGTTGCTAGTTAATCTTATTCCAAAATTCATCACGATCTTTTGTTTAGTGTTTTATCCATCTAATTAATTAGTTAACAAATTAATTAGTGGTTTTCCTAAACGTTTAAGACAAATGTCGAAAGTATCGTTTTATTAAATTCAAGTATTTTATTTAAATATTAGTTTACATTTTTATTAATATAGTTAATCGTTAATTACCGCTGTGTGTGTTTTATTATTATATATTCCTTTCATTCTCATTTATAAAGCATCACCCAAGTGTTATAATACCGTTTGGCTTACGATATCGTGGAGGTTGTCCGATAATAAGTATTCCTGATTTAGCGTTACGATTTATCGAGCAAAGATCTAAGTATTAAAAACGTTAGATCCCCCCTCCCACACCGGATTGTACGTATACATTTCTGTTTAAAGTCTAGATATGGCGGAAGGTTGTGTGATGGCCACGTCAGATTTTTTATTTTACATTTTGGTGTTTAATTATATTTCGAGCCTCGTTCTCGTAATTACAACTATGTAGTAACGCTTTGCCGGTACGATTATGTCACAATGTTTAGTAAAAACAAAAACGTAATGTGTTACGTCCCCCTAGATTCCTCTGTCTCCGATCTCCGTGATAATAGTTAATCATTACGCTTTCTTGTGCGGTTGTGGTCACATCGGCTCCGATTAATTAAATGTTATAAAGTTAGTGTACAGTGTTCTGCAATTATTTAAGAAGATTGGAAAAAGAAGAGATAGGATAGAGACTCGCGGATGAGGAATAATGGAAACTCGAAAGGAAAATAGCGCAGTCGTCGGCAAATTCAAATTCTTCTTCTTCAGAGCAAATTTTAGAAATTAAACTAGGTAATTTATTACCGGTGGTGGTCATGATTTTCGAAATTTGTTTTTTCAAAATGGTTATCAGCGGTTTTTGCATATGTTTTTGTTTTTATAATATTGGATCGGTATATTTCTTAGAGGGGCAAGAACCCTTATAAGTATTTCGAAGTCTTAGTTTACAGTGTTTTATTTGACTTCTTAATTAGCAGTACAAGTTCACACAAGATCACATGATCACTGTACAAAATACTACTTATAGTAGATTATTGCCTTTATTACAAGTCCGAAAGTTTTTTAAACACTTATAACTATAACTTAAATTGAGGGTGATGCGGTTTTTGCATATGTTTTTTGTTTTTATAATATTGGATCGGTATATTTCCTAGAGGGGCAAGAACCCTTATAAGTACTTCGAAGTCTTAGTTTACAGTGTTTTATTTGACTTCTTAATTAGAGGGGCAAGAACCCTTATAAGTACTTCGAAGTCTTAGTTTACAGTGTTTTATTTGACTTCTTAATTAGCAGTACGAGTTCACACAAGATGTGAAACATCTGCAGTTATATAACTGAAATTCACGTAGTAGTGAAGCAGTTACTTAATGGATCTTATCGATTTCAGTTTTATAGGGATTAAAACATTATGCATATTACTCATCCCAAAAATAAAATATTTTCAAACAGTTAGCAGGTAAATTAATTTAACACGAGAGATTAAACAGTCTGTTTTAATTGACTTCTTAATTAGCAATACGAGTTCACACAAGAGGTGAAACATCTGCAATTACATAACTTAATTCGGATTTTAGCAACCGAAATTCACGCAGGCAGTGAAGCAGTTACATAAATGGATCTTATTGATTTAAATTTTATAAAAATTAAAACATTATGCATATTACTTATCCTAAAAGTAAATAATTTCAAACTTCTTAAAAGAAGAAAAATATGCAATTAGTCATTCGAGAAGTAAATTACTAGCCTTGTCAGACTAATTAGCATCGGAGATTCTCGTATCTCCGAAATAATAACCCATTAACAAATTCGAAATCGAACCACTCTTCATGCTCAACACGCATCAGTACAGAGGTCGGAAAGGAGACTAACAAATTATAACTTAACAAAATACGCGTCTAGCGAAGTTTCCTCCTTTACCGCACCAAAAGTGAACCCCGAAATAAAAGCTTTTTTGCCAGATTAGTCTCAAAAGAGAAAATCTTTTTCTGGACTCGCAGAACCAGTTAGGGACTGCAATAACTGTAATTGGAAAAACTCTATCCAATATTTTGTCAGAGGAGGAGTGGGTTAAGTATTATAACTGGAAACACTCACCAGCTCAGGGCTACACAGGCGCAGATGGGCGCTCGAGGTGCGACAGCATAGGTCCAAAAATCGAGTTGTAGTCTCGCAGACTCACAACCGAGCTGCAGCGATACAAACAAGGTTCAGGCCTTCAGCGAAAACTTAACGCAGGTCACCTGTAAACATGCAGTCTCAACGACGACAACACAACAATATTAATTCCAGAGGTAAGTGTTGGTCGTCTTAAAGTTTCTAACAAATATGGAAATCGTTTACAAAGGATATCTTTGTAGTTGAGCTGCATTAAGGGTTACGAATTGCCTTTCTATAGTCAGCCAAAGCAAAAATTTGTGCCAAAGGTAACTAAAAATAACTCAACACAGTTACATATTGCTATACAGAATTCAATAAATTATTTTCACCAACTGTTTTAAAATGGAGAACACCAGAAAAGCGACTAAATTACTAAGTCCCGGTTCATTTAGTTGCCCAGCGGATCTAAAGGATGTATATATTTTTTAAATTTTCCAGTAGCTAAATGAAGCAGCAAATATTGAGTTTTTCTTACAATAACAAATTGTATCAGTTCATTGGTTTGCCGTTGGACTTTGTACAAGTCCTTGTCATTTTACAAAAATTATGAGGATAGTAGTACTGAGCTTAAGATAGCATGGAGTTCTATAACTTTTATTTAGATGATTTTTTTTTGTATTTCGTCAATTCATTTGAACATTGTTTATCTGATTTGCGAAAGATTATTGATCGTTTACAATACCATGGGTTGTACTAAATATTTGAAAAAAGTAGTTCAACACCTAGTACTAAATATTATATTTAGAGTTATTATAAACTCTAGTAATTACTTGTTGAAATTACCAGAACATAAGAAAATTATGTTAATTAACAAAACAAAATCTTTGTTGAGAAAGAAATTAATTTCAATCAGTTCTTTCGTACAGCTGGCTTTACACAAAAGCAGTTGGAGACAGATAAAACATAGCTCTGTCTAAAAGTAACGGCGATTTGGATAAAATTGTTTTTACCCGATAAATTAAACACAAATTTAAATGGTCGATCCAGATACCAATCTCTAATAGCTACTCTATCCTGAGTAATGACATAGACATGGAACAAGAACACGAAGAACCGAGATCAGCTACTCAAGGACCAGCAGATCAGACAAAATCCAAACCACCCCCTATATATATATACAAGACGTAGTAAATTTTACAGCGATGATAGCAAGCCTGAAACTAGTTATTAACGATAATGAATTTTTTTGCAAAACACTATCGAATAATGTGGTCAAAGTCAATACCACAACGCCAACAGCATATAGAAAATTAAATAATCTATTGAAAACACACAATATAGCATGTCATACTTACCAACCCCGAGAAGCAAGGGACTACAGGGTGGTCATTAAGAATCTCCATCACTCGATTGCACCTGATGATGTTAAAGAAGCACTGGAAGACAAAGAATTTAAAATACGCAACGTAACTAATATTCGCAGCTGGAAAACGAAACAACCATTACCAATGTTCTTTGTAGACCAGGAGCCAAACGAAAACAACAAAAAGATATGCGAAATTCAACACCTATTAGGGACAAAAATTATAGTAGAAGAACCACGCAAGAGAAAAGAAATCCCACAGTGCATGAGATGCCAAGAATACGGGCATACAAAGTCATACTGTTCCAAACCATTCAACTGCGTCAAATGCGCAGGAAGTCATCCAACAACTAATTGCGAACAACAAAAAACTTCTACTCCAAAATGTGTGTTGTGTGGTGGAGCTCATCCAGCCAATTACAAAGGCTGTACAGTATACCGCGATCTACAAAAATCAAGAGGCAAAATGAACTCATACAATCTTAATAAAAAACAAACTACAACAGAAAACCAAGAGTTTAGAATCAACAATAACGAATTTCCCCACCTCAATCAAACAACAAATGACCCCATGAACTATTCCCAAGTAACACGTAACGAGAGAACAAACTTAGATATCCAAAATACCGGCAATACTACCCTAGAAATTTTTTTTAGTAAATTCGAAATACTAATTCAGCAATTAATGAATCAAAATGGTATTATCCTTAATTTATTAACTACGTTAATCAATAAAACTAGTAATGGCTAGTAACTATATACGAATTGCACTATGGAACGCTAACGGGTTAAAGCAGCATAAACAAGAAGTGGAATTTTTCCTAAATGAACAAAAAATAGATATACTATTAGTTTCTGAGACACATTTCACTGATAGAAACTATTTCAAAATACACAAATACAAAATATACCACACTAACCATCCTGATGGAACAGCGCATGGTGGAACAGCTGTCATCATTAGTGAAAAAATAACACATCACGAAATAGTAAAAATAGAAAAAGACCACATTCAAGCCACAAGTGTTAAAGTCAAAGAAGCAAATGGATCACTAGTAGTATCAGCAATATACTGTCCACCAAGGCACTCTATAAAACAAGAAGAATTCGAAGAAGCCTTTGAAGTTCTAGGAAACAGATTCCTGGCAGCAGGTGACTTCAACGCCAAACATCCCAGATGGGGATCAAGGTTAATAAACCCCAAAGGTAGACAGCTCCAAGCTGCCATGCTTAATAAGGGATACAATCAAGCAAGCACTGGAAAACCCAAGTACTGGCCAACAGACCCGACAAAAATTCCAGATGCTCTAGATTTCTTCGTTACGAACGGAATATCGACAAATTACATAAAAATCGACGAATGCTTTGAGATTATGTCAGACCACTCTGCTGTTATAGCCACACTAAACTCGACAATAATAAACAAGGAAAAAAAATCTGCTCTTACAAACAAAAAAACAAACTGGTCTACTTTTCGTAAATACCTTAATGACCACACAGACACTAAAATACCATTAAAAACAGAAGATGATATCGATGACGCAGTGGATATTTTAACAAAAAACATTCAACAAGCAGCCTGGATATCAACGCCTGAACAAAAAATTAGTAACGACGCAGTTGTAAACTATCCTAAACACGTTAAAGACAAAGTCGCAGAGAAAAGAAGAATCAGGAAAAGGTGGCATTTATACAGACTACCCAGTGACAAGACTCTACTAAATAAAATAAGTAAGGAGGTTAAAACAATAATATATGAAATGAAGAACGAATCGTTTCAAAATTTCGTTAGCAATCTTTCCCCGGAAATGCAAAACGACTATACTTTGTGGAAAGCTACCAAGAATCTGAAAAGACCTCAAAAAACCTCGCCTCCAATTAGAAAGCCTGATCACACCTGGGCTAGATCCGATGAAGACAAAACTGAAGCATTTGCTGAACATCTGTCAAATACTTTCAAACCAAATCCATCACAAGCTACAGATGAAGAAGAAAATAAAATACGTACTTATCTAGACATACCACTACAGCTGTCTCTACCAATAAAAAATCTCAAAACTGAAGAAATTGTAAACGAAATTAAATTCCTCAACAATAAAAAAGCACCTGGCCACGACCTTATTACACCAATAATATTAAAAAATCTATCCGATAAAACACTCGACATCATAAAACATATATTCAATGCAACACTAAGAATCCAATACTTCCCGATAATCTGGAAACTCTCCCACATAATCTTAATATTAAAACCAGGCAAACCAGACCATGAAATTACATCGTATAGACCAATCTCCCTACTCCCATGCCTTGCTAAAGTCCTTGAAAAACTAATCCTGAAAAGATTAAAATACGAAATGGAAGATAACTTAATTCCGGAACACCAATTTGGTTTCAGAAATGAACACTCTACGATAGAACAAGTACACAGAGTGACCAAAGAGATCGAAAGAGCACTAGAAGAAAAGAAGTTCTGCTCGGCTGCATTCCTGGATGTCAGTCAAGCATTCGACAAAGTCTGGCATCCAGGGCTACTATATAAAATAAAAGAAAAATTACCATCTCAATATTACTTACTACTGAAATCCTACCTCACGGATAGAAACTTTCAAGTAGTACAAGAAAATAGCCACTCTCAAATATATCACATTGAAGCAAGCGTCCCTCAAGGAAGTGTACTCGGACCTATGCTATACCTTCTGTACACAGCTGATCTACCATGCGATGGAGAAACAACCATTGCAACATTCGCAGATGATACCAGTATATTGGCAATAGATGAGAATCCCAATGAAGCCTCCAGACTACTACAAAACTCACTGCATCAAATCGAAAAATGGACAAAAACATGGCGGATAAGAATTAACGAAACCAAGTCAACCCACATAACCTTCACAATGAAAAGGGATACATGTCCAGAAGTTCATTTAAACAATAAACCTCTTCCCCAAAGCAGCAAAGTTAAATATCTAGGAATGACACTCGACAGAAGACTGACATGGATGTATCACCTCCAGGCGAAAAGAAAACAAGCTGACATTAAAATAAAGAAAATGAACTGGTTAATAGGACGAAAATCTAAACTATCTCTATCAAACAAAATTCTGGTATATAAAACTATAATTGTACCCACTTGGGCCTATGGCATACAGCTATGGGGCTATGCGAAACAATCAAATACCAATAAAATACAAAGACTACAAAATAAAACCTTACGGTTAATCGCAAATGCTCCCTGGTACATAACAAACAGTACGTTGCACAATGATTTAAATATAAAAACTATACAAGAACAGACAAAATATTACACAGAAAAATATGAAAAAAGACTCAGCAACCACCCCAATAACCTAGCCATCAACCTGTTAAACAACGCAGATGACGTAAGAAGATTGAGCAGAAGGAAACCACTCGATTAAAAAAAATTACTGTAAGAAGAACCATGCAGATGGCGACTTCAACACTTATGAAATATTATTAAAATATACTGTATATCAAATTTGCTGGTTAGCCCTAGAGGCTAGTTGTAAATAAAAGTAATAAATATAATAAAAAAAAAGGTCGATAAATAATCCCATAATCCCATAAGTCATTTCAAATTCGATTTGAATTTAATATTTTTTCCTGATACTTCGAAGCATGGTTCGGGTATATTTTGTGCAGGTCAAACTCCACAGGGTCTTTGGAATCGTGCTTAAAGAAAAAAAAACATATTATGAACTATTTGTATTTACTGGCCTTCGCTAATTTGCAAGAGTTAAAGTAAATTGCGAAAGCTGGTTGAGAATAGACAATACAACAGCGATCTCATATGTTAAAAAATGAGTGGAGCGCAACTTAACAAATTACATAATTTAGCAAAATTGTGCGAAAATATTTGGCTTTACGCCTCGTATATACCATCCAAAAGAAAATAAATGCTAAATGTGAAAAGTTCTGTTCATGGCATAGAGATCCTTATCGTTTATTTGTTGATGCACTCACTATATCATGAAAAACCTATATAATTATGCGTTTCCACCGTTTGCTATGATTTTAAAGGTCTTACATAAAATTATACAAGATTAAGCAGAGGGAATTTTATTATATTAGTAAGCAACCTGGTTTCCTATTTTTGTTAGTTTAAAAGATAAACCATTAGTTTGTCACTCTGCTAATACATTATTGTTATCCCCTTGCAGAACATAAGTTCACCCACTTGCAACCAATCTATCCTTAATAGCAGGAAGATTGTGTGGGAAGCGTTCAAAACCGAAACTCTAAATTATTCGCCAGCCACTGTTGATATTTTAATATCATTTTTATCGGGCGCAACGCTAAAACAGGGGGTTTTTATAAACTAAAATTTTTTTTCTGTGATAGTCACGGATATGAATTGTTTATGACGACAGAAAATAACTTATAGTCCAGTAAATGAAGAGTCCAACCTTGACAAAATCGCTCACCAATGTAATTTTTATATTAATTTCTCGGGATTGACAGGTAATTTAAAATAAGAAAAAGTTCTGTAAAAAATTTTCTTGTACCTACGGGGGAGAAAAAGCCCCAAAGGTTCCAGAAAAATTTTTTCCGCCAATATCTGCTAAAATATAGCATTTAGATAATTTTTTTGTTTAGAGAAAAATGAAGATCAGTTCATTATGATTTTTCTCTAAAATTTGACCGTTTCCGAGATAAACGGGCCCAAGCGCACCCTGGATTTTGAGCTCCTGCGCTGCATGCCGGAGAGCATGCTCCATGCATCTACACAGGAGCGGGCGGACAAAAGTCCAATAACTTGGGTAAAAATGTATATTTTTTATTATTCAAAGTTTCGGTGAAAGGGGAAATCTACAGCTATCATACCCGGTGACTCGAGTCACGTTTTGATTTTTTGATATTTTAGATATTGTAGATATTTTAGTATTTCAATTTATACAAGGTGCGGTCTACGTCAACCCCAATTCAGCACGGTCGGCAATTTCCTATATTCTGGGAGCCTATTAACAAATAGCACTTTTATAAAGAGATTTTTAAGGGAATATTAAGATTGAAACCATTATTTCCTAAGATTCAGTAAAATATGGTATACTAATATCGTAGGTATTAGACAAATTAGCAACTGAAAGTCATTTAGATAAATTATTATCATTAAAAAAAATCTATCAAAAAGATTAAGTACCTTATTTGCACTAGTTTCAGTGCATAGAATCCAAATTTTAGCAGAAATTGAGATAAATAATATTCATCAAACACAGACCGGCATTGAAATTGAGATAAATTCTTTCATTAAAACCTCAAGACCAAGCCGAAATCAATTTTTTCTAGATTTTCTTAGAAAACCCTAATTTACGTGTGGCTAGTACTAAACCTTTATTTAGAGAACCAAATTAGTGCGGCATACCAATAAATGGTTTTATTTCCTGGAATTAACCACATGCAGCTGTATGTACACAAACTTTTTCTAGATGAATTAAAACAGTTTCAGATGAATGTGGAATTAATATAAAGCAGGTTTCAGCACATAGTACAAGACATGCGTCAACATTAGCAGGGTGTAAGAGGAATTAGTTTGGATGTAAGTAATTTCCAGATATTGCAAAGTGTTATAATAGACAAGTGTCTAATTATAATAAGGAAAATTTTGGGGTTACAATCCTAAATGGATAACTATAACAATGCTGGTTTGTTATTAAGTATGTGGTTGGTTTTAGGGAAAAATATAGCAATAAAATTTCAGCTTTTTCATAAATCTAAACATCTACATAGTTGTAATTACGAGAACGAGGCTCGAAATATAATTGAAGATTAAACGAACTTACCTGTAAGTGAAGTTCAATCGAAATTATATGAGAGCTTCGTTCGAAGTAATTACAACCTCCCACCCATTTCCCAACCCCATAGGAAAATAGCAGAAATTTTCTTTCAGCTCTAAACGAAATGATTAAATATTATCACGGAGATCGGAGACAGAGGAATCTAGGGGGACGTAACACATTACGTTTTTGTTTTTACTAAACATTGTGACATAATCGTACCGGCAAAGCGTTACTACATAGTTGTAATTACTTCGAACGAGGCTCTCATATAATTTCGATTGAACTTCACTTACAGGTAAGTTCGTTTAATCTTCAATTTACCGTGACTTCTGATTGGATAAAGTTATTGACATCGGGATTTCGGCATACGATTCTCTATAAAATTTGTCAAAAGATGATATGAGTTTTAAAAGTTTGTAGGTTTTAGTTAGGTCGAAATTTTAAGACTTTTTTCTAAGAAAAAATCAGAAAAAATTGTAAATTTTAAGAATATCCTTAAATTTTGACTAAAGCCGTGCATCAGAAAATTTGAAAATAATTTTACTCATAGAAAAGTATTCAGAAAATTGGATTCTGCAAACCGGAAATCAATATTTTTATTCTTAAAAAAATTACAGCCGTTTTAGAATGATGATACATATTTTTCTGATTTTTTCTTAGAAAAAAGTCTTAAAATTTCGACCTAACTAAAACCTACAAACGTTTAAAACTCATATCATTTTTTGACAAATTTTATAGAGAATCGTATGCCGAAATCCCGATGTCAATAACTTTATCCGATCAGAAGTCACGGTAAATTAAACACCAAAATGTAAAATAAAAAACCATTTTTTTGTTAAACTTTTAAGAATATCCTTAAATTGTGACTAAATCCGTGCGTCAAAAAATTTGAAAATAATTTTACTCATAGAAGAGTATTCAGGAAATAGGATTCTGCAAACCTGAAATCCATATTTTTATTCATAAAAAAATTACAGCCGTTTTCGTATGATGAGACATAAACTGTAGTAGTTTATCAAAATTTATGGTTTTTTTCAAATTACATTTTCACGATTTTCTCGAAAACTCTACAACTTTCATAAAAAAATATGTATACCATTTTATATAAAAATTTTGTGCTCTACAACTTGTTACTAACTGTTTTTTCGTAATATTAATCCTTTACGAGATAAAAATTTAAAACAATAGACGGCGGCGATTTTTTCAAAATGGCGGACGAAGCTCCAGCGCAATCGATTGAGACTTTTAGTATGTTGTTGATAAAGGTATTGGGAAGGCGTACACCAAAATCCAGCTTTCTTTTCTTTTTCCACAAAACGACAAAATATGATCTAATTTGACTGGACTACCTGTAATAATTTTCTAAATTTCTACTTTTTTTCCGTCGAGCAGATAATCGCAGTTTAGTTTTGCTTCCAAATCTTTTATCGTCACTCATTATTAATATATTCTATTAAAATATTATAGAACACAAATTTAAAATAAATAACCAAGCAGCAAGATACCAATAAAACGACAAACGTATTGAAAAATTAATCTGAGTGGCACGATGTTGCCAAAATTTCAGACTAATTGTTTTCAGACACTTTACCAATAAAATCTAGTTTGACGTTGTCAAATCAATTATTATATTACATTCAATAAATAGGTACCTGCAGAAATTTTCAATAATTTTTTATAAAGAAAAAATAAATTTGATAAAATTCTTGTAATACCTACCCAAAATTTAATAAATACCTAATCATTTATTTATTATTTATTCTTGTAATAAAAATAATAAGCATGCCATGTGTCATTGGTTTTAGCATAAGTATAGGTCAATAATTAATATTGCATATAAGAATATTTCACTTATTCATGCATAATAATAGGGCTATACAAATAATTTTATTTCACTTTCAAAATTTAGAAAAATAAATAAAAATGTTTTACAAATTATTTTTCTTGTTTCTATTGCTCCAAACGTATGATTGGACCTGTTATTTGCGTTAGCTGGTAGTTATATGTTGGTTACTCGGTCGGTTATGTGGTTAGGATGTCGGACTACGGAGCCGTAGGTCTCGCCCGAGGTCTCGCCGTAGGTAGACAGTTCGAACCCAATAGGATTTTTTTCTAACTTTTTATTATTTTTTTTCTTTTATAATACAAAGTCATACTTTTTTGTATGAAATTCATTTCGACAAATTGCCAATCACAATAAAGCGAATAAGTACAGAATTCTAAAGACATGACTGCAGAATAACAATAATTATTTTATTACTTTTGCAGTACCTAATATAAATAACAAACCAGATATTCTGAAATATTTTTGTTAATGTCGCTAAATTTCGCAAAATATAATAACAATCTGCATTAAATTAGATGATAGATTTCATAAAGTATTGCCACGTGCATCGTTCAATATAAGAATTAAAATTTACTAATTGAGTTATAAGCCAATATTGATATTAATTAACAATTAATCTAGATGAATTTATAATTGCAGTAATAAACTCAAGTAACAATAATAAACATATAATTGTAATAATTGTTGTTAAATAATAAATAATAATTTATTGTGTTTATTCTGTATATTATAAATATTCGCGTAGCAAGCATAGGTATATGAAAAACTTCTCCAGTACGGCAGTACGCATTATCCCAACTAAATAACATTCACAAAACAACTTTATGCTCAAGAGTGTACATGGGCAGAGCCAAATCTTAATATTTTCAATAGCCGCCAGGTTCGCTAGCGCACACTACAAAAATTCTGCCGAAATTGAAGCAAAAGCGTTACGGGATATCCCACATATTTTTCTATACCGATCAAGATATTTCTTTCAAATAAAGACTATTGTTTAGAGAAAGGTTCAATGCAGGGCTCCAAATTGTTAGAATTTTAAAATTGTATTTAGAAGTAGTAGAAAAATTAGTTCAAATATCCTGATATTTGACGTATTAAATTACGTAAAACGAAATTAAAAACTTAAAATCTAACAATTTGGAGCCCTAGATCAACTCTTTAACTACTGAAAAAAAAATAAAATTTTGAATTATCTGAAACTACAAGAAAAATCTGTGGGATATTCGAACGCATGTTTTGCTACAGGGTCGAACACATAGGCGTGCGCACGGTGGGTGCCATGGGTGCCACGGCACCCCCTAATGCCCAAATATAGTAATAATGATAATATTAATAACGAAATGTAGAAATAAAAATATATTCCCGCCTTATTGATAAAGTTTGTTTTGTAAGTTTACAATTTGAATAGGTAGGTAAATATAAAATTTTGAACCTCAAAATATTGATTTATACACTGGAGGAAAAAAATGAAACACTTGAAATTCGTAAAAATTTCGACCATTTTCAAACCGTCATAACTCGGCGTATTTTCAATCGATTTCGATGAATCTTTGCGTGCGAAAAACTTCAAAGTGTCTACTTTGAAGTCATGCATTGCATACGAACTTAAGCGCAACCCCTTCCGTCTCCTCTAGCACCCCTGTGAAAAACATGTTTTTAATTTTAAAAAGATCCAACTTTAACGATGTGTACGGAGTAGAATTTTTTTGAGTTGATCCACCAAAAGGGCACAAAAATTTGTTCAATTCCCTATGCAGGACTCAAGTTCCTACGATGATTTGGCACCAAGGTATGGGTGTTTTAAAAAAAGTGCATTTTAAGGTTTTTCGCACATAACTCAGCGATTTTTCAAACAAATTAGACGATTCTTTTGGGAAAAAAAACAATTGTTGCTCTAAGGGGGTAAACTCAGATTAGGATGGTCTCTTTTCGTACCCTTCAAAACCCGAACAAAAAAACACGTTTTTGGGCTAAAAAAAAGTCCAACTTTGGCGATGTGTACCGAGTTGGAAAAAAATTGTCGACTCGATCCACGAAAAGGAAATTGAAATTTGTTCAATTACCTGTGCAGGACTCAAAAAACGAAGTTTCTACGACGATTTGGCACAAAGTTATGGGCGTTTGAAAAAAGTGCATTTTGTGTTTTATGATAGATAATTATAAATATTCATTTTGGCACCCCCAAATATATAGTTCTGCGCACGCCTGTGGTCGAACATCCTCTTAAATAACACACTGATATATTATAAACCAGTTAAATTTAGTATTAAAGTGATAATAAAAATTCTACAGGCCGGATTACTTTTTAATATCACAATGATATTATACAACTTGATATTGAAAACCCTGCATATAAAATTGCACTTTCTATAAAAATTCATGAATTTAAAATAACACATTAAAATATACGCGCGCACACACACACACACACACACACACACACACACACACACACACACACACACACACACACACACACACACACGCACACGCACACGCACACGCGCACACACACACACACAGACACAGACACGCACACGCACACGCACACATACACATACACACACACACACATACACACACATACACGCACACGCACACGCACATACACGCACACGCACACGCACATACACACACATACATACACATACATACACACACACATACACACACAAATACACACACATACACGCACACACACACGCGCGCACACACACGCGCACACACACATGCACACACACACACACGCACACACGCGCGCACACACACACGCACACACACGCACGCACACGCACACACGCCCTGACACGTGCTTATCCACCAAAAACTCATACTCGAAAATTTTGACCTATTACAATACCTCTCTTATAGAATGTGAGGCGAGAGGTAAAAAGTACTACTTCCGGTTTGTAGATTGAAACCAGTGAGTATATACTCACTGTTGAAACCAAAAATAGGAGGTGCACAACTAGATGCTATAACAGTCCTAAATACAAAATTTCAACTTTACGACACATACGTACGAACGTCCGTCCGTACGTACAGACGTCACGACGAAACTAGTCATAATGGATTCAGAAAAGGTCAAAACGGATATTTCCATCAAAATCTGAAAACCGAAATTTTTCGCGATTACAATACTTCCTTTTTACTCTGTACAAGGAAGTAAAAAGAAACAATTAAACTTAGAATAAGTAGTATATTATTATTATGTTGTTATGATAATAGTATAGGGTTTGTAATGCTCGAAAATAGGCATGATACTGCATTTTGGGATAAAAGCGATTTTATTGCAGAAACTTATTAACAACATCAAAACAAAAAATTTGAGTCGAGGATCCAGCTCTGTACGTCTAATAGTTGCAGAGATATGGCACTTCTAAAATTAGCAATTTTTTGAAAAAAATGAAAGTTGAGAAATTTTTGCTTTTTTCGTTATTTTTGTGTTTAATTAACTGTAACTTCTGAATGAATAAAAATATTGTCTTCCGGTTTCTTTCATTACATTTTACGAACATTTCTCTATAAAATACGTCATTTTAAAAACTTTTTAGGACGTTCATTAAGCCAAAATATAAATTTTTTTTTCGAGGAAAGTATTCAAATATTTTGTATTTATAAATTATATTGTGTTTAATGAGCTGTAACTTCTGAACGGATAATGTTATCGACTTCCGGTTTCTTGCATTCAATTCTACGAACATTTCTCCATAAGATGCAGTATTTTAAAATATTTTTTGGGTATTCATTAAGCCAAAATATCAAATGTTTTTCCGAGAGAAAATCGATAAATTTTTAAATTTTTAATATTTATTGTGTTCAATGAGCTATAACTTCTGAACGGATAAAAATATTGACTTCCGGTTGTTTTTATTAAATTCTATGACCATTTCTCCATAAGATACATTATTCTAAAAAGATTTTAGGGTGTTCATTAAGCCAAAATATGAAATGTTTTTCCGAGAGAAAGTAAAGAGATTTCTAATTTTTTTTATATATATTGTGTTTAATGAGCTATAACTTCTGAACGGATAAAGTTATCGACTTCCGGTTTCCTTTATTAAATTCTACGATCATTTCTCTATAAAATACATTATTGTAAATTTTTTTAAGGGTGTTCATTGCGCCAAAATATTAAATGTTTTTATAATAAATATGAAAAATTTGAATAATTCTCTCGAAAAAAAATTGATATTTTGGTTTAATGAACGCCCTAAAAAGTTTTTAAAATAATATATTTTATAGAGAAATGTTCGTAAAATTTAATGAAAGAAACCGCAAAACAATATTTTTATTCGTTCAGAAATTACAGTTAATTAAACACAAAAATTATGAAAAAAGCAAAAAAAATTCAACTTAAATATTTTGGAAAAAAATGCTCATTTTTAAAGTGCCATATCTCGGAAACTATTAGAGGTATAGAGCTGCGGTTAGGCTTAAATTGCAAATTTAATGTACTTTAAAAATGATATGATCGACTATATATCGAAAACGCATAGTTTACGAGTTATTAGGCAACAACTGAAAAAATTCCGAAAATTTTGTAGGTTTTTACGTGTTACGCAGGTCGCACAGGTCTTTCAAAGCTGCAAATTTGGTTTCTTATTGTTAACATGGGTCCTAACAACATATTAAAAAATTAGAATTACATGACCTTTTGCAAGGTCGAATGTATAAATTGACTGGGCTATTGGAATATATCTAAAATATGTGTTTTTTCAGATTTGGATCACTTGAATTGAAATATATTATTTTTTTACGGCTATACTAATCATTTTTTGAAATTTTTTTTTTCAAGTAAAACTTGTGGAAAATTTACTTTTCTATGTATATTCAAAATTTCAGCTCTTAAACATGAACCATTATGAACTGGTGATTTTTAAACATTATTACGCGCTGTCATAGCGCAGCGTCTTGAAGTCTACGATGAGTGGGGGAACACGCGTTTATTTAATCACTCATTATTGCAGATGTTTAACTATTTCTCTTAACTTAAAATAAATCTATCTTTCTATATATCTATTTATCTTAGAGATATTTGCACTTTAGATAAAAACCCGTCTTTAATGGAAGCATTTCAAAATGGTTTTTCTGTTTTAAGTAAATCTGGCAGTCGATTTTCCGATATTGGTCTGGATCAAGCCCATGAACAAAATAACGCTATTATAAAAGGTGTTGGTGGTGCCATAAATCTCACACAAAATACAAGTGCATTTTACAGATGGATGCTTTCTGGACCAGAAATCGCTAGATTGATTGAGGACTTCCAAAAAATATTTATCCAACATGCACCTAATTTATTGCATCACGAAGAAACATAATTAAGACTATTTCTATGGATTTTTAATTTTTCAGGTTTTTGCTTGAAATATATCAAAAGTATGTTTTTCTTCAGATTTGGATCACTTGATTTGAAATATTTTATATTTTTACGGCTATACTAATCATTTTTTGAATTTGTTTTCAAGTAAAACTAGTACAAAATTTGCATTTTTATTTATATTTAAAATTTCAACTCTAAAACATGAACTGTTACGAAATGGTATGGTGATTTTTTTAAACAAAGTGTGCACAAAACTCTTCTTGTAATAGCTTGGACATAATATTTTAGCGCAGGTCTATTCGTTTGTATAGGTATGTAATTAAAATAAAAATATTTTTAATATTGGAAATTTTTGTGATATTTATCTTAATAAAATGGTCATTAGAACAAATGAAGGAATCTTTATTGCATATTAATTGTTTAACAATATAAAATTATTTGAAACGTTAGAGTGAATATAATATTAGTTAAATATTCATTATTGTTTAAGTATTCACATTCCAACACAATCAATCATACTGTTGTAATCAATCTGTTGAGAATTCGGTAAATTGCACATTTGCAGAACTTCCCAAACGAACATACAAACGAAACTATTAATTTGAGACAATGACTACTTGTTGCAAACTTATTGAACGACATTAACAAATTCTTTTGTGAAATTTTTTGAAAGTATTCGAAATAAAAGCTTGTAGTCTTATTCTAAACAACTTCCCTTGCAATTCTTACTTAACAAAGTGCATGCAAGATTAGACTTTCTACAACTACAAATCGTATCTTTGCACTTTAATTTGCAGGAGCAGTGTATACGTTCCTATAATAATGCATTTGAAACAATAGGTAATGTTGACCATTTAGTACTTGGATATGTGGTCTTATCAGTAATGGTCCAGCCCCAATTATCAAGATTTGGTAGAATCATTATTTCGGATAATGATTGCCCCCAAATATGCCCACTTTGATAATAGTCCAGGCTAATTAGACTTTTTTCAAAAAAAAACATTAAGAGGAAGTTTCTCTGCAGAAAGTGCTTGGGAAGGGTACCAGGATATTATGTTATACAAGTGTGGCCACAATTTTGGCCAAGGTCATTGTTTAAACAATGAAAGAAAATGCGAATATCGGTTTTCTGTATATAACTTTAGAACCGTTGTTGCTATCGAAAATAAATGACAAAATATCAATTTATAGGTATTAAAAATACCTACAAAATGAGCCGCAGTGGGTTCAATTTCGTTAATTAGTTTACTTGTAATAAACAAAAAACTGTCAATTTCGGCCTTTTTTATATTTTACACAATTCAGTTATTTTTGCTACTATATAATCGTAAGGTTTTAGGAAGGTCGTTGTGTACTTAATAAGTGGTAAAATTTTTGGCTTGAAATATTAATCACTTCTTGTTTAATAATTGTATTTGTTATTAAAAAAAGATGTCTTCCAAAAATCTAATTTCCAGTTTTTCCAGGCATCGTACAGATTTTTTTCACGTCTCATTTTACTCGTAAAGAGTTGTAGTATAACGTACAATAAATGAACTTTTAATTTTTCAACTGTTAATTGTCTAAAAATTACGTTAAAAATTAAGCAGTTTAAATACTTAATTTTAAGCAATAATTTTTTTTAAATTGAATTCACAAATCGATTAGTTCGTTGCTATGATTTTTCTTCAAAACATGCATTATTTATTGCTCTACGATGCTCTGAAGCGAAGATAATTGGCACATAAACGTCTGTTGACTTTCGTTTTCCTAAACTTTGCACGGGCGTCTTAGATGATGCTCTCGCAAGGATCATTGAAAAATATTTTATTGACCCTCACATTTGCAATATCCAGACAATTATATAAGTGCAATAATAACTACATTCAAAGGCGCATTGAACTACATAAATAATGAATTTTTATTACTTCCTGTTTAGCCGGAAGTGACATCAACTTTCTTATTTTAAATGGAACACCCCGTATATTTTTTAATATTTTGATTCTACATAAAATTCTGAATACAACCATGTATAATAAGCTACTTTTTCCTTATAGATTTCTAAGTAAAATAATAATTAAAATATTACAGAAACAAATCGAATCATTGCTAGTTAGCTATGAAATGAAAACAGATTTTCTCCGGGAACGCACTTATCAGCAGAAAATGCAAACGTCAGAAAGTGCAAACATCAGAAAGTGCAAGCGTCAGAAAGTGCAAACGTCAGAAAGTGCAAGAATCAGAACGCGCAAATTACAGAAAGTGCAATTTTCAGAAAATCGCACACAACAGAAAGTGCAAACGTCAGAAAGTGCAAACGTCAGAAAGTGCAAGCGTCAGAAAGTGTAAACGTCAGAAAGTGCAAGCATCAGAACGCGCAAATTACAGAAAATGCAATTTTCAGAAAATCGCACACAACAGAAAGTGCAAACGTCAGAAAGTGCAAACGTCAGAAAGTGCAAGCGTCAGAAAGTGCAAACGTCAGAAAGTGCAAACGTCAGAAAATTCAAACGTCATAACGTGCAAATGTCAGAAAATGCAAACGTCAGAACGTGCATTGTCAGAAAATAGTAGGGATAAGGCAATCTAGTAAAGACACAAACCTAACACAAAGGTTAGGTTAGGTCCGATGAAGTGCTTTGTGCAAATATGTGTATTTTTACTTATATTTTTTACAGCAAAATTCTTTCGTCCGCATGCTATAATCCAACTTATTATAAATTTAAAAAGTTTTCGTGACACTATCACTGCGCCATCGTACGTAACAATTGACATCCAAAAACATTCAACCTTTGTGTTAGGTTTGTGTCTTTACTAGATTGCCTTATCCCTACTATTTTCTGACAATGCACGTTCTGACGTTTGCATTTTTTAACATTTTCACGTTATGACGTTTGCATTTTCTGATGTTTGCACTTTCTGACGTTTGCACTTTCTGGCTCTTGCACTTTCTGACGTTTGCACTTTCTGTTGTGTGCGATTTTCTGAAAATTGCATTTTCTGTAATTTGCGCGTTCTGATGCTTGCACTTTCTGACGCTTGCACTTTCTGACGTTTGCACTTTCTGACGTTTGCACTTTCTGACGTTTGCACTTTCTGACGCTTGCACTTTCTGATGTTTACACTTTCTGCTGTGTGCGATTTTCTGAAAATTGCACTTTCTGTAATTTGCGCGTTCTGATGCTTGCACTTTCTGAAGTTTGCACTTTCTGACGCTTGCACTTTCTGACGTTTGCACTTTCTGACGTTTGCATTTTCTGCTGTTGCATATGCACCCCTACAACTCTTTACGAGTAAAATGAGACGTGAAAAAAGTCTGTACGATGCCTGGAAAAACTGGTAATTAGATTTTTGTAAGACATCTTTTTTAATAAGAAATAGAATAAAACAAGAAGTTATTCATATTTCAAGCCAAAAATTTTACCACTTATTAAGTACACAACGACCTTCCTAAAACCTATGTACTACGATTATATAGTAGCAAAAATAACTGAATTGTGTAAAATATAAAGAAATGCCGAAATTGACAGTTTTTTGTTTATTACAAGTAAACTAATTAACGAAATTGAATCCACTGCGGCTCATTTTGTAGGTATTTTTTAAACCTATAAATTGATATTTTCTCAATTTTCGATAGCAACAACGGTTCTAAAGTTATACGCAGAAAACCGATTTTTTCGCATTTTCTTTCATTGTTTAAACAATGACCTTGAGTAAAATTGTGGCCACACTTTTATAATGTTTTTTTTTGAAACAGTACCTATTTATTCTAATCCGACTGGCCTATAAGCTGCACGTAAAACATGTTGTTTAAATCAGGGGCGCACTCAAGGGGGGGCTCGTGGGGCTTGAGCCCCCCCCCCCCCCCCCAGACGACTGGACTTTAAAAAAAAATCATTAAACATTTTAAACGTTATGTAAGATTATTTAAGTTCACTGAAGACTAGAAATAATCGCCTTTTTTCTGTTTTTATGATTATCTTAATTTCAAATAATTCAAATATACAATAATATACACCCCGTATAACGCATGTGCACGATTATTGGGATATTTTAATAAGACTTAAATTCAAATTTTCTATATAACTGACATGAATCTGCTCAGAGTCGTCCTTATATCAAGAGAGCTGCCGAAAAAACAATGTGTGTGCACAAGAAAGAAAGTAAAACGTGCAACTGTTTATCTTTAAAAAAATGAAACTTTCAATTTAAAGGTGTTTGACCTTGAACTCTAAAAAATTACGCCTGCGGCGCATTTCTTGTGTCGTACTACAGGTTTCATAAAAAAATTATTCTTAGCACCCCCCAAGATGCAATCCTGGGTGCGCCACTGGTTCAAATACAGATGCTGATAATGGTATAAGGTATATGGTATGATGCACGGAAAGAATTATTCACGTCTAAAACACGAAATATACACTCGAGGAAAATAAAAACGCACCACTTGAAAATGCACCAAAAATGACAAAATTTCAAAGTGCGATATCTCGGCTGCATTTCGACGAAATTGAATGAATCTTCGAGTTCTGAAAACGTTGAAGTCTTATCTTTAATCTGATGATAGCCAATGTTAAAAAAAATCCACTCCACCCTCTCCCGCCCCTCTAAGAAAAACGAATGTATCTGATGTCCAAAAAAGTCCAACTTTGGCAATTCATACGGACTGACAAAAAAATCGTGGACCTTATTGCCCAACAGGGTAATAAAGATCAGACTTTTCCTTGTTAATGAAATTCAGAAACCTCAAAAAGGCACTTTTTTTAAAAAAAATTCATAACTTCGCGCCATATCATCGTAGGTCCTTGAAATTTTGCGGACCTTGAAGGAAAAAGTCTGATCTTTAATACCCTGTTGGCCAATAAGGTCCACGATTTTTTGGCACTGCGTACGAGCTGCCAAAGTGGACCTTTTTGGACATCAGGTACATTTTTTATCTAAGGGGGGTGGGAAGGGGTGGAGTGGATTTTTAGTCATATTGGATATCATCACATTAAAGATAAGACTTTTTCCTTCAAGGTCCATAAAATTTCAAGGACCTACGATGATTTGGCGCGAAGTTATGAATTTTTGAAAAAAAAGTGCCTTTTTGAGGTTTCTGAATTTCATTACCAATTATTTAAAAGTGACTTTAAAATTTTTATTTCTTTAAACACCTTTATGTTTTAGATGTTTTAAGAAATAAACGAATTTGGTGCGAATTCGGACAAATTATGGGCAATAAGCACAAAAATACCAATTTTTTTCAAAAATTCATAACTTCGTGCCAAATAGACCATATTAATTATTCAATACGCATGCTCAGAAATCACCAATCACAAAGCAGGGAGTACTGCTGAAATGGAATTAATGTTCCCTTATGGGAAAAAGTGAATTTTTAAAGTAAAATAGTAATTCATGCAGACAGAATCACATGGCCGTTTTTTAATATAAGTTATATTTAATAACGAAGTATCGAATTCTGCCCGTGTTTAATATAAATGATCATTAGTTTATTATGTGAAAATAACTATGAAAATTTGAATTTTTTTAGCGGAATCCTGACAGATCGAATGACAAATAACTTAAAAGTGTGTTTTTCTGTTGATGTAGTGTCATATAATTTTAATCAATATACTTAGTTAGAAATATTGTGTTTCAAATCATGTTTTACAATTTAAAAATTAAAATTTTCAGCACTGAATGGGCTGATCATTGCCAACTTATTTACAAAAATAAGAAACAGTTGGCATCCTGGCACGCTTTTTGTTATTTCACAAATCAGTCGGTAGAGGCGCTATAATAATTAATATGGTCTATTATCGCACGTACTTGAAATTTTGAGAAAATTTAAGGAAAAAGATTGAACTTTATTGTCCTGTTGGGCAATAAGGTCCACGATTTTTTTTACTCACGCTACAAGTTGCTACAGTTGAACATTTTTCAGTAAAAAACATGTTTTTTTATCCGGGGGTGGCAGGGGGTGGATCGGGTTTGGCGGCAGATTAATTTACAGAGCCGAATAGAGAAACCTTCAACGTTCTCGGAAATCCAAAATTTATTGATTTTCTTGCAAAATTCGCCAAGTTATGGCCAAAAACCTGAAAAAGGCGCTTTTTTTTCAAAAATTCATAACTTCGCGCCAAATCGTCGTAATTACTTGAAATTTTGCGGACCTTGCAGGAAAAGTCTGATCTTTATTACCCTGTTGGCCAATAAGGTCCACGATTTTTTTGTCAGTCCGTATGAGTTGCCAAAGTTGGACTTTTTTGGACATCAGATACATTCGTTTTTCTTAGAGGGGCGGGAGAAGGTAGAGTGAATTTTTTTAAACATTGGCTATCATCACATTAAAGATAAGACTTCAACATTTTCAGAACTCGAAGATTCATTCAATTTCGTCGAAATGCAGCCGAGATATCGCACTTTGAAATTTTGTCATTTTTGGTGCATTTTCAAGTGGTGCGTTTTTATTTTCCTCGAGTGTATATTTCGTGTTTTAGACGTGAATAGTACTTTCCGTGCATCATTTATGTCTATACACTCACAACTGTTGCAATAGCAGAGAATTAAAAAACGCTGTAATAATTTAATTATTTGTAGTCGGTATGTAATTTTGAGGTATAAAAATATACTGAAATGCTTCAGTAACATCAGAAAACAGTTGCCACGTCCGAAGTGTTCCACACCACCGAAAACCACAGCGTATAAAAACCATACCTCCTAATAACCACACGTCCGAAAAGCCACAGCGTATAAAAGTTCCCCCACCACAATGTCCACAGCGTATAATTTACTCCTACTTAACTTAAGTTTTGTTGGACTCAATTAGGGTTTTGTTAGTATTGATTAGTTTATTTTTAAAAAAAACGGAGTTCTGTTGGACTCAATTAGGGTTTTGATAGTATTGATTAGTTTATTTTAAAAAAAAACGGAGTTCTGTTGGACTCAATTAGGGTTTTGTTAGTATTGATTAGTTTATTATAAAAAAACGGAGATCTGTTGGACTCAATTAGGGTTTTGTTAGTATTGATTAGTTTGGGTACAAATGTGCAAATCGAAGTGTGAAAATTGGTATATGGGTAGCTGGACATTGTGGTGGGGGAACTTTTATACGCTGTGGTTTTTCGGACGTGTGGTTATTAGGCGGTATAATTTTTATACGCTGTGGTTTTCGGTGGTGTGGCATTTACTCGCCACGTCTACCACATGTCTTGCTTTTTCAAAAAAAAAATTAAACAGTGTCACACCTGTAAATGAATGGAAACCCATCAATGCTCTACACTTAGGTTTACCAATTTTAGTTGATATTGCAGCAACATTAATTTAACGAAAATGCTTTCCACTTCCAAAATGAATACAAAATTCATTAAATCCCTCAGATTTCAATGAAAAATAAAAAGCAATTGCAAATACAACATCCGTGTCAACCGTTCTAATACATATATTTTTGTGACCCGGACGGATAACGTCTAGGATATGAACAAATATCCTTGTGTCGTTGTGTCAGCCTCTTCGTCGTTACATTTTGTTAAATTTGGGAAACTGTAATTTGTTTTCTTTTTTAGCACATTCTCGTTATGAGTAGAGAAGATAACAGTCTGGCTAATGCTCTGCACAGATGAAATTATACTTTCAGTGAAAATAAAGCAGTTTTATTTTCTGTATTGTTAAAAAGGAGGAATTTATAACCTGGTGACGCGTTCCTGGTGCTCGCATATTGCAAGTGTTGCCTTTGATACTATCCTTATTATACACATCCCAGACAACATCTTCGCGTTTTACTGAATATTTTCAACTTCTTTTAAAATATGTCTCTTGAAACATTTTTAGTGTGGATGGTTTTCTAAAAACATATTTGAAGCTTTTTCTTCAATATTATTTAAAAAATTAGTACATTCTTTTCTAATAACTAAATTATTTTCAAAAGAGTATAAATTCGTACCACAATCCAAAAAATCTGACGTGGACACCACATGACTTCCTTGTACGCCTTGTTTGTTCATACTTTTCTTAATAACTAAAATGTAGAATAATATAAAAAATTCTTTTAACTTATTATACTAGTATACTCACAAATATATTTTAGTCATTTTATTTAAACTGCAGAAGAAGATATAAAGCATATTTTACTATTGTCACTGTCATGTCATAAACATTTAAATTTTACGTAGTAACAAATGTTAATCGATCATGGACTACAAGATACCGAAATACTAAATTATAAATATATACTTTAATTATTCTTAAATGATACCAGATACAAATATATTTATAAAATACCGATTGTAGGTAATAATAACATAATCTTTCATTTAAAATAAAAAAATTAAATATTTATCGAAGTTTTTTTAAATTTACTACTTCCGGTTTGTAGATTGAAACCAAAAATAGGAGGTGCACAACTAGATGCTATAACAGTCCTAAATACAAAATTTCAACTTTTTACGTCTAACCGAATTTGAGTTATGCGACACACATACGTACATACGTACAGACGTCACGACGAAACTAGTCATAATGGATTCAGAAAAGGTCAAAACGAATATTTCCATCAAAATCTGAAAACCGAAATTTTTCGCGATTACAATACTTCCTTATTACTCCGTACAAGGAAGTAAAAAGGATTACCAAATTCTTCAAAAGTTTGTTTGAAACATTTTACTTTTTCAGTGAAATTAGCTTGAAAAGATTATGTTTCTTCGTGATGCAATAAATTAGGAGCATGTTGGATAAATATTTTTTGGAAGTCCTCAATCAATCTAGCGATTTCTGGTCCAGAAAGCATCCATCAGTAAAATGCACTTGTATTTTGTGTGAGATTTATGGCACCACCAACACCTTTTATAATAGCGTTATTTTGTTAATGGGCTTGATCCAGACCAATATCGGAAAATCGACTGCCAGATTTATTTAAAACAGAAAAACCATTTTGAAATGCTTCCATTAAAGACGGGTGGTTTTTATCTAAAGTGCAAATATCTCTAAGATAAATAGATATATAGATAGATAGATTTATTTTAAGTTAAGAGAAATAGTTAAACATCTGCAATAATGAGTGATTAAATAAACGCGTGTTCCCCCACTCATCGTAGACTTCAAGACGCTGCGCTATGACACCGCGTAATAATGTTTAAAAAATCACCAGTTCATAATGGTTCATGTTTAGGAGCTGAAATTTTGAATATACATATAAAAGTAAATTTTCCACAAGTTTTACTTGAAAAAAAAATTATATCAGATTTGCAAAAAAGTTATTTATGTTCCTTGAAATCCTGCTCCTTGATTTTCCTGTGCATTTGGTATGGCTGGTATCTGTCCATCTTCTATCAATAATTGTAGTAGATGTTCGTCTTGGTCTTGCTCAACCGGTGGATCTTCTTCTCCACTTGTTCTAGCAATGTTATGTTAAATTGCAGTTGCAACAATAATAATTGTTAAGCCTATTTTACATTGAGCAAGCGAAACGGGCAATGCAATCTTCAAGTCAGAGTTGGACAAGAAAATTGCGGAAGACATTTTTTTCATTTTACACTGAGCATTGAGCAACATGCAATTACTTATTTAATGTATAAATTTAATAATAAATTTACCAATATTTTGTTACTATATACACAGCGCATAGAAAATAATTTAGCATAGCACACGAATTGACCAATGTTCATTTTCCTATGCGCTGTGCTGTGCAGTTGAGTACGTATCGGTGCATAGAATACTCACAAAAGCGAAACGAAAACTCATTGCATCGATGTTGCGTTACATCGACACCCGAAAGTTCCCGAAGACAACTTCGCCAAGTTTCGGTATATGATATGTCGGAGTAAGATTTACACTGGGCAAATATGATAATTCAGATACTACAGTGGCGCCAATCTAAAAAGTGATCTGTATTATAATTAAACTGACAGTTATGGAAACGTGAATAACCTGAAGGGTCTCGTCTCCGTAACAAAATATTGCGTGTTTAGAGGTGTAGCAGTTTCTGCTTTACTCATTGCATATTAAAAATTTGAAGGAAAAACAGGTACTAGATTTTAGATTTTTGTGAAAGAATTAATCTAGGATTATGCCCAGTTAGAATTTTGAAAAAATCTTTGAAATCCATATACAAAATTAATGAAAAAGTGCCTTTGAAGCAATGTTTTACATGCTTTTTCTTATTATTAAGAGATTTATTATAAAATGTAACTCGGCATAAACAGTTGCATTCTTCGTCTGTAAATAAATTTATGACATTTAGCTTTATCTATAAAACTTCGTGAGCATTGTAGAAATTGCTAGACTGGTTTTCCGTATTTTTTGCGAGCGTTTCTATGCATTAACATAGGACAAACGTGGTGTAGAGCTACGTAATAAAACTTTTTATTTGTAGCGGAATAAGATGGTCAAAAGTGCCCCAAGCGAAATAAGCTGTCCAACAAATTTTCGACTTTCGTTAGGCGTCAGTAACGAAAGATAATAAAATTATCTACTGTAATTTCATAAAATTTGATTTTTTGGCGGGAAATTTGAATTTTTACAAATCAAAAAAACATTAAAATGCCATTATTTCAGTGATCCTACAAGGTGATACTCCAGAAAAAAATATATATTGATTATTTAATAATTTTTTATATTGGTATTTTTTTAAAGAATTTTCCGAGTTTCAGCTTTTATGAACAAGATGTAACAAGTGTTTTTTGATAGAAATATATGCATTATACTGGCACATGTCTAGTACATTGTGTCTAGTTTCAAGTTCGGTGGAATATTGTTTAAAAAGTCGTACTTTTTGTTGCGTCTCATCTTTGGCTTTGTCATGTATATAAATTAATTCAGTAATGTTTGGGATAAGATCATAAAGAAAGACAGTAACATATCATTTAGGTTGAAATTTGAATGGAAATTTTATTTATATTTACCTTACGTAGATACCTATCAACCTAAAAATTTCATGTTAAAACACAGTAGGTACCTAATATTTTTAATTTTGTAACACTATTTCTTATTATGGATTTCGTAGTAAAAAAGTGAACATATTTTTTTAAAAAATTGGCGTTAGAATTTAAATAAAAAGAATGTTGTGTAATATGCAGCATAGGTCGTTCCGTAGATACTGATCATCAGCGTTCCACTCTTCCGCTGACATGTTAGTACTTATCTATTATTTATATGAAGAAAACGTATAGTGTTAAGCTAGATTCATACCCGTTCATACCTCTCAATTATAAGTATACAGGGTGAGTCATCGAAATGCCCGTCGTCGATATCTCCCTTGTCGTTAAAAATACAGCATCAATTTTTTAACAGAATTTTTCGTCTACTCAAGGAGCATAAGTTAAAATTATTTTCACATATACAGGCTGTTGCATAACGACTTGGCAATAATTGTTCGTCGTTTTTTAAATGAAACACCCTATATATTTTTATATATTTTGAATTGTATTTTACTTACCTATACGAACATATAAATTTCATTTTAGTTTTCCGCGGCGTTGCCATGTTATTAAATTTTTTCTCTAAAAAAAGCCGAATACACGTATTGCTTTATAAAGGCGTACTGAAGTTATTTTAATAGTAAAAATTATGAATTTTTTTTTCTGTACATCTGTAACTATACTCTTTGTTCTGACATAACTTTTTTTAAATGTTCTTATACAGGGTGTTCAGTACAGAGAATCAAATGTACTCAATTTCAAATGGCTATAACTCGTCATTTTCAAATGGAACAACCTATATTTTATTATTCTGTTGTGTGTATTTTTGCATCTTCTTATGTTATAAAAGGTGTCCCATGCCTAAAAACATTAATTTCGAAATTAATTAAATTAATGTTTTTCGTCTAAAATGACGAGTTATAAGCCATTTGAAATTGAGTAAATTTGATTCTCTGTACTGAACACCCTGTATAAGAACATTTAAAAAAAAGTTATGTCAGAACAAAGAGTATAGTTACAGTTGTACAGAAAAAAAAATGCATAATTTTTACTATTAAAATAACTTCAGTACGCCTTTATAAAGCAATACGTGTATTCGGCTTTTTTTAGAGAAAAAATTGAATAACTTGGCAACGCCGCGGAAAACTAAAATGAAATTTATATGTTCGTATAGGTAAGTAAAATACAATTCAAAATATATAAAAATATATAGGGTGTTTCATTTAAAAAACGACGAACAATTATTGCCAAGTCGTTATGCAACACCCTGTATATGTGAAAATAATATTAACTTATGCTCCTTGAGTAGACGAAAAATTCTGTTAAAAAATTGATGCTGTATTTTTAACGACAAGGGAGATATCGACGACGGGCATTTCGATGACTCACCCTGTATAAGTGCTAAATTAACCAACCAACACTTCCACAACATTCCAATTTCAAGCGCTAGTTGGTTATTAGCTACTTACTTATAATTGGATAGATCTGAATCTAGCTTTACTATTGTACAGTTTCGATAAATTAATAAGTAGTCAATGTTGGGTTGCACTGAGTTAAAAACGTTATAATAGAGAATTATGAAAAATTATAAGGAAGATTTTTGGAGAAGGAATCGATATAAGATAATCTATTCTTTTTATTGATGAATTGTCACACAAGATCAAGAACACGTTGACAAGACATTAACAGTCAAGCAATATATAACAGTCAATTTAATAATTTGTTTTTTCAAAATCGGCATGAAAATCGTCATTTTCAGACTAATTTGCGTCATGAAAGTAAGATTTTCATGACTAGGCATGAAAATAAAATTTTTACTTTCAACTTTGTTTACTTGTCATGACAACTTTTTCTAAAATTTGTCACAGCTCTGGGGCTCGATTCTCAAGTCTTCGCATTCGTCATAGTTACTCGCATCGCAGACGAATGCGAATGAAATTTACAAAATCGTATTCTCAACTGTTCGCTTCGAGACGTATACGCGTTGTTATGTTCGCATTCATGACGAATGCCTTGGACCACTAGTGACGAGTGCTAAAGCATTCGTATATGAAACTTTTCATTTGTTAATACTAATTTTTAAGTGTCAAGTGTGACAGATTTATTTAATATCAACTCAAATTATAGAAAACCGTTAAATTAAGTAGAAAATTGATAAATTATTTCACTTTTATTTAATAAAATAATACAAATCCTACAAAATACTTTAGAAGTAGTTGAGAACCGAAATGACCTCGGAAATGACAAGATCCTGTCAATGAATTTCATGAAAATAAATTATGAGATTGTTTGGAGTAGAAAAAAGTATTGTTTAAGAACAATTAATACGCTTATGTTTAGACATTTAGCTTTAATCGAAGATAAAATCGAATAAACACATTGATATGTAGGTATAGGAATATTAAGATGCGTTTTTATTCGCGCGGTTGATCGCCGTGGAAGTGGATGGTAGCTCCGAACAACCATAGAGAACTACTTAAAGTTAATAATAATATATCTATACTTATAATAAAACCTGATGGTGTTTATATTATATTGATTAGGTACTCTACGATTTTATGCGCAGGCATGTTACCGTAACCAGTTGAACATAAGTCTGTAAATTAAAAGTCGAAAATAAACTATTATAGGTAAACTGTACGTTGTTTGGATTTCGTTCTTTTACAGTTTTACATTGTTATTTTTGCACCTGATATAGGTGCTACATCAAATTTCCTAATTTTCTTGCTATTTTTGCTGAACATGCCTTGCCGAAATATTTGAAATAAATTTGTATACTTATAATTGAGAGGTATGAACGGGTATGAATCTAGCTTAACACTATACGTTTTCTTCATATAAATAACAGATAAGTACTAACATGTCAGCGGAAGAGTGGAACGCTGATGATCAGTATCTACGGAACGACCTATGCTGCATATTACACAACATTCTTTTTATTTAAATTCTAACGCCAATTTTTTTAAAAAATATGTTCACTTTTTTACTACGAAATCCATAATAAGAAATAGTGTTACAAAATTAAAAATATTAGGTACCTACTGTGTTTTAACATGAAATTTTTAGGTTGATAGGTATCTACGTAAGGTAAATATAAATAAAATTTCCATTCAAATTTCAACCAAAATGATATGTTACTGTCTTTCTTTATGATCTTATCCCAAACATTACTGAATTAATTTATATACATGACAAAGCCAAAGATGAGACGCAACAAAAAGTACGACTTTTTAAACAATATTCCACCGAACTTGAAACTAGACACAATGTACTAGACATGTGCCAGTATAATGCATATATTTCTATCAAAAAACACTTGTTACATCTTGTTCATAAAAGCTGAAGCTCGGAAAATTCTTTAAAAAAATACCAATATAAAAAATTATTAAATAATCAATATATATTTTTTTCTGGAGTATCACCTCGTAGGATCACTGAAATAATGGCATTTTAATGTTTTTTTGATTTGTAAAAATTCAAATTTCCCGCCAAAAAATCAAATTTTATGAAATTACAGTAGATAATTTTATTATCTTTCGTTACTGACGCCTAACGAAAGTCGAAAATTTGTTGGACAGCTTATTTCGCTTGGGGCACTTTTGACCATCTTATTCCGCTACAAATAACAAGTTTTATTACGTAGCTCTACACCACGTTTGTCCTATGTTAATGCATAGAAACGCTCGCAAAAAATACGGAAAACCAGTCTAGCAATTTCTACAATGCTCACGAAGTTTTATAGATAAAGCTAAATGTCATAAATTTATTTACAGACGAAGAATGCAACTGTTTATGCCGAGTTACATTTTATAATAAATCTCTTAATAATAAGAAAAAGCATGTAAAACATTGCTTCAAAGGCACTTTTTCATTAATTTTGTAAATGGATTTCAAAGATTTTTTCAAAATTCTAACTGGGCATAATCCTAGATTAATTCTTTCACAAAAATCTAAAATCTAGTACCTGTTTTTCCTTCAAATTTTTAATATGCAATGAGTAAAGCAGAAACTGCTACACCTCTAAACACGCAATATTTTGTTACGGAGACGAGACCCTTCAGGTTATTCACGTTTCCATAACTGTCAGTTTAATTATAATACAGATCACTTTTTAGATTGGCGCCACTGTAGTATCTGAATTATCATATTTGCCCAGTGTAAATCTTACTCCGACATATCATATACCGAAACTTGGCGAAGTTGTCTTCGGGAACTTTCGGGTGTCGATGTAACGCAACATCGATGCAATGAGTTTTCGTTTCGCTTTTGTGAGTATTCTATGCACCGATACGTACTCAACTGCACAGCACAGCGCATAGGAAAATGAACATTGGTCAATTCGTGTGCTATGCTAAATTATTTTCTATGCGCTGTGTATATAGTAACAAAATATTGGTAAATTTATTATTAAATTTATACATTAAATAAGTAATTGCATGTTGCTCAATGCTCAGTGTAAAATGAAAAAAATGTCTTCCGCAATTTTCTTGTCCAACTCTGACTTGAAGATTGCATTGCCCGTTTCGCTTGCTCAATGTAAAATAGGCTTAACAATTATTATTGTTGCAACTGCAATTTAACATAACATTGCTAGAACAAGTGGAGAAGAAGATCAACTGCACAGCACAGCGCATAGGAAAATGAACATTGGTCAATTCGTGTGCTATGCTAAATTATTTTCTATGCGCTATGCGTCTTATAAATGGATGTACTAATATCCATACGACCAATTCATATGCTATGCTGTGCTAAATTATTTTCTATGCGCTATGCGTGTTATAAATCCAGCTTAAGACTTGTACCTTAGCTTACAGATAAAAAGACATGTTACTAATTTTTAGTGGGTAATTAATTTTAAAATATCGATTTTGACGCAGTACCTACTAAGAATTATTCTGGTAAGTATTATGTTCAATTAGGAATATTATGAAATTATTAAACAACTTATTTTAGGTATAATAACCCTTTAGATATAAATTAAATATAAACTACAGTGAAAATTTTATTAAATTGATATTTAAGGTATGTTCGTTTATTCTTTGTGTGTTTGAGCTGCACATAAGCTGTGTTACGGTAACTTGATAACTGTGCACTTCGTGTATAAACGAACGATCTCTGAACTTGTGTGCTGTGTTATGACATTTCTACCGTTTCATCTGGACTTTCGTCATTCATAAACTCACAATTTGAATAATACTCATGTCACATCTTATGATTCTGTGCGACAAGAGACTTATTAAAGCATAGTCTAAATTAATTATTATACATTATCTGACGAATATGCATTATACAATCTTTGTTCTGCTCATAATTATGATTGTTTTAATCTCCAAAAGTGACATGCACGCTCCGTGTCTACTGAAAAAACGAACGCACCTTGGAACGCACCTCTAATCTTATTTTATGTTCTATTAGGAATATTATGAAATTATTAAACATCTTATTTTAGCTATAATAACCCTTTAGATATAAATTAAATGTAAACAAAATTGAAATTTCTACTAAATTGATATCTACACGGAAGAAAATTAAACATAACCATACATTGGAAGAAAACCTACAAAATTTTATGATATTATTATGTGATCAGCTATGAAACGAAATCTAGGATTCGTGCTGATTTCACTCGATTCTATGTCTTCAACCTTATCTCACAGATAATAAAGAAAAATGGGATTTAATTTTGACAAAAAACGTACATATCTCATATATCTTTTTATATACCTAATTTTATAAATTTATGTAATTCTGATACAGCAACATCTACAACAATTTGGTACTGCGACAAATTCTAGCCTCAGATTTGTCATTCCTATTTTAGTTTTCGATATTTTAGTCGTTACTCGATGATAAAGCTTGAAAATAAGGATAAAAATCATTCCTTGACATGTTACTAATTCGTACCGAAGAAGGAAACATTTAGTCACAAAGATATCAGACTTCAGACATCTACGATTTACAAACAACAAAGTCAAAATCAATCAAAGTACGATACGCATACTCTCAATCTGACATCCGCTATGAAACTAAACCTATGATTCGTATTGATTTCACTCGATTCTAAGACTTGAACCTTATCTTACAGATAAAAATACATGTTACTAATTTTTAGTGGATAATTATTTTAAAATATCGATATTTGACGCAGTACTAAGAATTTATTATTCTGGTAAGTATTTTGATCAATTAGGAATATTATGAAATTATTAAACATCTTATTTTAGCTATAATAACCCTTTAGATATAAATTAAATGTAAACTATAGTGAAATTTTTACTAAATTGATATCTACACGGAAGAAACTTAAACATAACCTTACATTGGAAGAAAACATACAAAATTTATGAATATTATGATGTGATCAGCTATGAAAATAAACCTAGGATTCGTGCTGATTTTACTCGATTCTAAAACTGGATTTATAACACGCATAGCGCATAGAAAATAATTTAGCACAACATAGCACAGCACAGCGCATAGAATTTTCGTTACGGGGGTTTTATAAGCCGTACACAAACACAGATTGCTATACGAAGTAAAAGAAGAAGTCATTGTCTTACAGTGTTGTCTTATGACGTTATGACAGCTGTTTTGTTGGTTATGCTAGATTTGATTTAGAATTTTTTGACTTTGTGATTTTGTTATTATGTTTTGAATATTTTACAAAAATTATTAATATAATGATTAACGAATGCGCGTGCGTATAAGAAGTAAACTAAAACGAACTATCACGAATGCAACGAATAAAGCTGGATTTATAACACGCACAGCGCATAGAAAATAATTTAGCACAACATAGCACAGCACAGCGCATAGCATTTTCGTTGCGGGGGTTTTATAAGACGCACACAAACACAGATTGCTATATGAAGTAAAAGAAGAAGTCCTTGTCTTACAGTGTTGTCTTATAACGTTATGACAGCTGTATTGTTGGTTATGCTAGATTTGATTTGGTATTATTTGATTTCGATATTTTTGTTATTATGTTTTGACTATTTTACAAAAATTATTAATATAATGTACAACGAATGCGCGTGCGTGTAAGAAGTTAACTAAAACGAACTGTCACGAATGCAACGAATAAACCCGAAGCACAGAACTGCACAGCACAGCGCATAGGAAAATGAACATTGGTCAATTCGTGTGCTATGCTAAATTATTTTCTATTCGCTATGCGTCTTATAAATGGATGTACTAGTTTCCATATGACCAATACCTATGCTAAATTATGTTCTATGCGCTGTGCGTGATGAAATTATTTGTTTTATGCCTGTTTTACACGATCCAATTTATTCATCAATAAATTGACCAAGTTTTATTTTCAATTTATTGTTGTGTGTAAAACAAATAATTTCGTCAATTTTTTCTTCACCAATAAATTGATGAATTTATTGACGGAATAGAACGTGTTCTATTTTTCCACAATATTTTAGGAAATTCTAGGGATTTTTTTCTTAGTATTGTCGTTACCAACCTTTGTGTATATGATTTTCATTTTAATGTTATTATAGGTTACGTTTCCAATGACGTTTCTCACGTTTTATCGGCAAATACACAAAAATCAGATTAATGGTGGAATTCTGGGCATTATCTTAAAATTCTATAAACTTATAGATCTATAAGTTATGGAAAATCCGTAACTGACGGTCTTATAGGTTTCGCTAAAATGGTATTCTGACTGCATGTCTATAACTTTTGACATCTGTAAATTTTTCTTATAGAATCTTAAAAACAGTATTACCAATAGTTCCATACTATTATTTTTGTAACATGTAAAATTAATGAATTAATTGTTGTACCTTGCTTTTCTTGAAAAGAAATAATATTTTGGTATAAAAATAAAGACATACTTAACAAAATTTATAGCAAAACATGCAAAATCTTATGAAATATTTTCTTGTTATTTCTATTTTATTATTAATTTTGAAGAAGGCCATTGTCACATTGACGCGACAAATGATTATACAAATTTGACACAATGAAATACACATGACACGTGCTGATAAAATTTCAGAATATATTTCGAAAATATGAGGTAAAACATAATATGCTGCATAATTAAAGATTTTTTAGCGAAAAATTGAAAATATAGCAAACACAATAATGAAATTAATTAATTTTATTTACAGTTAAAGGAAAATAAAAATCATAATTATAGTTTTCAAGCTAATACTACACACTCGAAGACAAATATACCTAGAGAATAAATTAAATGCAATAGGGGATGGTGCAAGAACCTTGTAAACTACTACTACTGATAATATTTTATCAGAGATTTTAATTAATCAAACTATGTTTAAAATAATCATTGTCATTCATATTGAACGAATTCAGTAGAACTCCTAAATTTGACTGTAGTATTTCCAAGCGATTTCCAATCATGATGACATTTTTATAAACTACGAAGCAAATTTGAAATAAAATATAACACACATTCTATACACATATACTTCTCAACAATAATATTCTTTTGATAATTGGTTTGAAATTGTAATATTTGCTAGTTTTGATTCATTTTTCAATATTTCAGATACATGCCAATATTTTCATAACGACTTATGGTGAGTCAGTAGCTGTCTATAAATTTATAGAAATCTATAAGACATTTATAGAAATCTGTAAGCTATAGGTTTGCCCAGAATAGCATTTTTTAAGATCGGTCTATAATTTACTATAGATACGCTTATAGAAGTTATACAACTGCATAGAATCCCAATATAAACTGTCATGATCTTAGCTACAAGTCACATTGTGACGTCATTGTTATGACGTCATTCAGTATCACGAAGTTAGATACAAGTAAGCATATTTTGTACTGTTTTTCCTGTAAACAAAGTGAATTCCATTCATTCTTCTTCTGACAGATAATTTGATAACCTCCAATCTAACCTCAAATTTAAGTAATATTCATTCAATTGAGTGCATATACTGCAATATTCTAATAAATTTATTCATAAATCAATATTATACGTTAATTTAGATCATTCGAAGGTTATATTTCATCAGCACAGCAATGCTTTGTTTAAAGACGAATTCATTACATATTTTTATACAGAGAGTTTTTTTTATAAGTAAACATAGGGCATGTCATTACCATAGTTACAGTGTTACAGAATGACAGCAATGCATTAGAGCGTTTTTTTTATCAGTAAACATAGGGATAATTAACATACGAAAATAAATATGAAATATAAATTAAAGAAATGATAAATTATTTATTTATGTTTTCTACACTTAAGAACTAGGTAGATACATTAAACTTATGAGAATTTAAGAACTAGGTAGACACTTAAAAAATAATGTGTACAATGGTGACAGAATGAATGTTGAACAATTAAAAAATCTAATTAGTGCTGTTTCCAAAAATATTACTCCCCAGCAAATGCTATAAATTATTTTTATAATCGTTTAGGATATTGTTTAGAAGTTAATGGTTCCAATTTTGAGCATTAAATTCGTTTAAAAAAATTCTCAATAGTTTAATGTAGGTATCTACCTATTATAGTTCTTAAGTGTAGAAAATATAAATAAATAATTTATCATTTCTTTAATTTATATTTCATATTTATTTTAGTATGTATAATTATCCCTATGTTTACTGATAAAAAAGACGCTCCAATACATTGCTGTCATTCTGTAACACTGTAACTATGGTAATGACATGCCCTATGTTTACTAATAAAAAAAACTCCCGGTAGAAATTTAAATGTAGGGTATATTTTTTTCATAAAACATAAAAATTATGTCTTTATTAATAACAAGATATTCCTTTTAGGTTGATGTACGAGGTCTGTTTAAAAAATACGCGGACTGTTTGAATTGCGCGGATCCAGTTGGATCCAGAGAAATCCGCTTGGAGTCGCTAGATTTGTACAGATCTGCTGATGATAACGCCGTTTCCCTATTGCATATATCTT
This sequence comes from Agonum fuliginosum, assembly GCA_947534325.1. Taxonomy (NCBI): domain Eukaryota; kingdom Metazoa; phylum Arthropoda; class Insecta; order Coleoptera; family Carabidae; genus Agonum; species Agonum fuliginosum. Next base: position 22,513,784 of record OX384031.1, on the reverse strand, counting down.
CATTTGTTGATTAGCTACGCGGTTTTTAGTGAAGTGATATTTTTTCGTTTGGCGGATTTCAGAAAGAATGAGCAACGACTTGCTGCGAATTTTTGTGTCAAACTTAGAAAATCTGCGACTGAAACATTTGCTATGCTCAACACGGATTACGGTGATGTTGCTATGAAACTTACGGCATATTTCAAGTGACATGAACGTTTTAAAGGTGGTCGACAGTCGATTGAAGACGATGATCCAATGTCAAGATGATGCTGCCAGTTTTCTTTGACGCTAAGGGTGTTGTTCACCCCAAGGCTTCACAGTGAACGAAACTTACTACATTGAAGTTTTGAAACATCTGAGGGACGCCATCCGTCGCAATAGGCCAGAAATCTGGAGGAGTGACGACTGGTTTTTCCATCACAACGCTCCAGCCCATTTAGCCCTCAGAACTCGTGATTTTTTTGGCCAAACAATCGATCACTGTTCTTCAGCACCCACCAAATTCATAAACAAATGGACAAAAGACGGATTGATGTGTGCTATGAATAGAACAAAGATTTAAAAAATTAAAGATTAACTAAAAACCACTAAAAACTAATAAGTAATAACAAGAAAATTAAATATGACTAATTTAAATTAGAAAATTGTCACATAAATAAGGACGGATATAATAGTGGCTCTATTAGCTAGAGTCATAATAATGTATTTTGTGTTTTATGATTTATTATTACATTAAAATATAAAATGATAATTAAAACATCTTATTTATCATTTTTCTCTCATGTCATAAATTAAATTGAAGAGGCAAGTGGATGAAGGTGCTAACTAAGAAAAACATAGTTTCGAAAAATATATTATAAGTTCAAGTATTTTATTACATAAGCATTTTTTATTGATTGCAAATACGAACCATGTTTTTCTTGTAACAGGTTCATAACTGAAATACAAAAGATATAAAGGATTTTTTGTTATAAAATTGTTAATTTAGTTAGGATCAAGTGAAAAAAAAATAGGTAAAAATGAGACACTCTTAAATATGACATTTTCGTACACTTATATTAAAGTTAAATACAGTTTTATGAAGCCTTATATTTTGACCTATCATTTAATAAAATTGTTATGTTTTTAAGTTATATAGTTTAGTAGAAAAAAAAATCAGAAATGAAATACCACATTTTTACATGTAAAATGTCTCCGTACATATTTTACAACTCTTCCAATATCTACAATATGGATTATCCGATTGACGTAATATAAAAATGGGGATGCCATATCTAGATTTATGTTTGTAGTTACCATTTTTGTTTTTAACAAAAATTCTGAAAAGTTTTAGGGGTAAATATGAGACATCAATTTGAGAAATAATGAGACATTAAGCGGGAAAAAATGAGACAGTTTGTGACCAACGTAGCATGAGTCAGTCACAATCAGTGGATTCACGGCCTTATACAAGCCGTGCAACCCGTGGGGCGAAGATCAAATTTGAAGGATCTGATTCGCCAAGAAAACATTAAAAGTAATTGGCGCTAATATCACGTCAAAAAAATGAAAAATGCTTCGCACCACAGGCTGCACGGCTTTATATTTTTGTCTCAGAATTCGGAGGAGCACCTATAAAAGTCCCATTTATACAGGGAAAATAAATTGAAATATAGTTTGGCGGCAAATTTGAATAACTTACAAATCAATGTAATATTTGAATTACAAATCAAATAAAAACGTTTTTTGAGCGGAGAAATTTCATTTTTAGTACTTGTTCCTAGTTTATCCATTGTTAACCTTAACACCTTGTTACTTAATACAATTTACACGCAGATATTCTAACCTATAAAAGAACTGTCACATTTTGTAAACACCTGGAGCTAATTTACTGGGTGTAAATATGGTTTCGAAATGAGCAATCTGATTGGTTAGAAAAACGCGGCAAATTTAACAAGCTCCGAATTCCGAGACAAAGTATAATGTGATAGCATTTTGTGTAATTGTTGCAGCATATTATCAGGTAAGCAGTCAAGTTAATCTGTTTCTGTTTCCTTATAAATAAGTTGGAGATTATATTATATTGTCTCAAATAATTACACATTGATACGTTAAGATTAGAGTTGTTATGCTAGAGAGCACGAAATTTAAAAGTTTTAATTTATCAAATATATACCTATATACCAAAATCCGTATAATTAGTGCTTTTTTATTTCTTTCTAGCAAATCAGTCAAAATGCCGCGTAATATAAAATTAAAACAAAAAAAATATAATATTATAATAAAATATTACCTTTAAAGTGAATGAAACCGATGTAAGTGAAATACATGTATCATCTGTTAAATTTAAGTTCCCAGATCTTAAAGAAGTCGCTGTAGAAAGCAGAAAAAACCCCTATTGATATTCTGGAAAATTAGAGGAACTATAATTTTTCAAAGTTAATTTTTGTGTTGCTCTTGTAACTACCTAAATTATAGTTTAGTATTTGTTGGTATTTTATTGTTTATTTACATGTTAAAACTGCCTTTAAGTTTATTAGAGAGAATAACTTTATTTTAAATTTGAGTAGCTCTTTTTCTATTTGATGTAATGAAATAGTTTTGTATTTTTCATAATCAGATTTGAACACACAACACAGTCTTATTTTTACCCATTGGTTCATTCAATGTAGATTGTAGAATACAAGAGAACTACAACGGTGTCTTTTAATTTCCTACACTTCTCAGGTGTAGGATAAAACGTTATACTTCACACGTATGGGCAAAAAGAAATGACCCACTCGAGAAAATTATCTCACTCAGCCTTCGGCCTCGTGAGTTAAGATTTCCCTCCTAGGTAATTCCTTACTTTGCCCACTTGTAAAGTAAATAACTATTATCTCTTATAACAAGGTAACCTGATTTATAAAATAAATAATAATAACAAATAATTAATTACAATCCTGTCATTAGACATTTATTGAATACATTGATTTTCATTATGTATCTGAGACAAAAAGTTTCATTATAAGATACTCACACTCACAAGCAGAGCTGGGAGTATCTTACGAAAAAAGATACTATTCACAATAACTTGTTTTACAAAACTGCATTAATTACTTAAATAGTTTTGTAAAATTGATCAAAACTGTTTCCGAATTGTTTTGTGCTATATGTTTCAAAAAAACCCATAAATGATAAAAATGTTAACTAAGTTATTTTTTGCATTTCCGGGACTAAAACTGTTCTTTAGTCTTTATTTTTAGGGACTAAGGTTCTTAATTTGATCCCAAGGGATTATTTCTCATATTTAATCCCGTTGTCAAGGAATTGAATTAATTAATCCCGTTGTCAAGTAAATACGTGCTATTTGTTACAAAGTATCTATGGTAACAATATAATAATTTGTCATAAAATTTACTGTCAAAATTACAAAATGTGTATTCTTTTACACTATTTTGCATTCGTTTGAGGATGAAGTGCAAAAAATAGCGTATATACCACAGGACTAAAGTACCTTTAATCCCTCAGGTGATTATTTCCCTCACCTTCGGCTCGTGAAATAAACTTCACCCTCAGGATTAAATAATGCACTTTAGTCCCTCAATATATAATATACTATATATTTTCATACTTTGGTGTAATAGTTATTTACGTTATAAATCCGGTAGATGAGTTTTTACGGTACGAATTAGATGTTTCCGAACGAGGAGACCAAGGAGCCGAGTTAGGAATTTCGAAACGAGTACCTACCGTGAAAATTCTCTACCGGACGAATGACGTACAACGTTTTATTTCACACCTGTGTTGCATTTTTGGACCACAGTTTGCACCCATTCTCTATATATCTTTTCTAAATACAATCAGGTCGTCTTGGTCTCAATACAAAAAATAATTTTCAGTCCGGAAAATGAAACATTACGGTATTGTTCTACTTTACAATCCTGTAAAGTAGAACAATACCGTAATGTTTCATTTTCCGGACTGAAATCAATCTCATAAAGAAGCAAATGCAACACAGTATGAAATAAATAGATAATAATGTAATTAAATTTATATAAATAACCACCCCATAAATTTAAACAACATCTCAAAGCAACACATTAGATTCATTTCAAATGTTTTATTTTTATTTCATATGAAAAATGTCGCTACACAATAGTTATTTATGTATCAAGTACCGAAAGTGCATATTTTCAGTACAAGCATGGATAATTGCAGCCCGAGGCAACGCCGAGGTCTGCAATCATGCGAGTGCTGAAATCGCACTTTCTGTACATGATGCATACAATATATTTTTTTAAATTGTGTTACTCAAGAAAATTTACATATTATGCAGTTTTTAAATGACGTAATTTAAATAAAATCAATCTATCGTTTCTAAGGGGACGACAATTGAAAATGTTTATTGACAACGAAAAAAATAATTTTTTATGACAGGCGCTTTATGTAATAGTGTAAAAATTGTTATTTAACTAAGAATTTTATTGATAAAATTATGGACGAAAACAGTGATGGAAGTGATTTTGAAGATCAAGGTATTCCACCTGAAATTACAGAGACTGCTAACGCAGCAACTTTAAATTTACTGCCTTCAAAATCGCGACAGAAGATACATTTTAGTACTAGTACCGAAAATAAATTACTTTTCAGTACTTGTACCAAAAAGATTGATTTTCTGTTGATGTCTTGGTTACCATAATGTTAATATTGTTTCAATTTTGAAAAAAAGTTATTATTTAAACTTTGATATAATAATTATATATTTAACTGCAATAAACGTTTCTTTATGCCTTTTGTATTAAGAAGTTTTACCTTAATATGTACTCATTGCTACAAAATTTATAATAAACTTGATGAATTTGTATACAGAAATATTAATTACATGCCTACAATTATTTTATTTCGTAAAATATATTTTCCTATAATCTTGTACTTTTTCATACTAGCCCTTTATACAGTTATTATAATTAAAATAACATTTATATTATATTGATATGTGCAAAATGAAAGGAAATAATAGTCCGTGAGCCAGCTGCAAAAACTCAGACCCATTTGACCAAAATTTTCAGTATGTTCTATTGAATCTACCCATTTGGTTAAACCAAAAAGTGTAGGTCTGCCATTTAGATCTGGGTGGAATTGAAAATGGCGTACATTAAAAAAGATAAGTTAATGACGGAATTCTGACTCATGTGACCAAAATTTTGTTTTTCAACACATTATACTAGACGGGAATACAAAACAAAAGATACCAGTCTGCCAGTCGTACGTGGTCGGGTTGTCCCGGCAGACTAATTTTAAAATTTAAAATAAGCAGCCCGAAATTTGACTCATGTGACCAAAATTTTCTTTTTTATCCCATGATACTACAATAAAATGCAAATCAAAAGATGCGAGTCTGTCACTCGTACGTGATCGGGTTGATCCGGCAGACGAATTTAAAAATTTAAAACTTGCGTCCCAAAATTTGACTTGTCACCAACATTTTTTTTCATCACATGATACTAGATAGAAATGCAAATCGAAAGACGTCACATATGTGTCAAATTCCGAGTCGTTAAATTTTAAATTTTCAAATTCTTCTGCCGGAACAACCCGACCACGTACGAGTGGCAGACTGGCACCTTTTGATTTGCATTTCATTGTAGTATCATGGGATAAAAAAGAAAATTTTGGTCACATGAGTCAAATTTCGGACTGCTAATTTTAAATTTTAAAATTCATCTGCCGGAACAACCCGACCACGTACGAGTGGAAGACTGGTATCTTTTGATTTGTATTCCCATCTAGTATAATGGGTTAAAAAAGCAAATTTTGGTCACATGAGTCAGAATTCCATCATTTACTTTTCTTTTTTAATGGACGTTATTTTCAATTCCACCCAGATCCAAATGGCAGACGTGCACTTTTTGGTTTAATCAAATGGGTAGATTATATAGAACATACTGAAAATTTTGGTCAAATGGGTCAGGGTTTTTGCAGCTGGCTCACGGATTATAACGAAATAACTACAAAATATGTTTTTATTTTTAGGTTAAGCAAATAGCTGTCACAATTCACTTTGTTTACACATTTTCCATCAAAATCTAGTTTACTTGTATCTAACTTCGTGACATTGAATGACGTCATAACAATGACGTCACGAATGTGACTTGTTGCTAAGATCATGACAATTTAATCTGATCAGAGTGATCCATTCCGTTTTATCCAGTTTCATTTTCTTTAGATAGCGTTTAGTTAATAAGTAATGTAACAAAAACCTTGTTGGCACTGTTGACAGTAACAGAAAGTGTCAGCTCATATCGGTAAGTTGGTACTATGAAAATTTTCAGAATATATTGTGAAAAACTTGATGTGTGTAAAACGAACAAAAATATTTTTCTACTTGGCAATTTATTGATGAAGAAATTGAAGGTAAACTTGACCAATTTATTGGTGAATAAATTGGATCGTGTAAAACAGGCATTACACACCAACAATAAATTGAAAATAAAACTTGGTCAATTTATTGATGAATTGGATCGTGTAAAACAGGCATAATAATAATGAATTTGGGTACAAGTTATTTTCAAAATTTCTTCGTAATAGAGAGTTATTAAAAATTGTAGAATCGTGTATGGACTGTGGAGCCTGGCCAAATTAAGTTGAAGTAAATACGAATATAACTTCAAATTAATTTAAAATAAATTTATGAAGTATAAAAATTATTTTTAACGAAAATTAGACACTTGAAATATGACAATTTGAGGTTATGTGTCAAAAAGATACGTACACAGTGCGTACACACAATTATTGTTGAGTAATCCTTTGGAATGATGTTTATAACAGCCCTTTATTGTTGCCAATTAATTTAATAAACATTATAAAAAAAGTATTTTTTATCCATACTGTAAGTTACCAAAACTTTTATTAAAAAATCTGACGTGGACACCACATGACTTCCTTGTACGCCTTGTGTGTTCATACTTTTCTTAATAACTAAAATGTAGAATAATATAAAAAATTCTTTTAACTTATTATACTAGTATACTCACAAATATATTTTAGTCATTTTATTTAAACTGCAGAAGAAGATAAAGCATATTTTACTATTGTCACTGTCATGTCATAATCATTTAAATTTTACGTAGTAACAAATGTTAATCGATCATGGACTACAAGATAAAGACATACTAAATTAAAAATATATACTTTAATTATTCCTAAATGATACCAGATACAAAAATATTTATAAAATACCGATTTTAGGTAATAATCACATAATCTTTCATTTAAAATAAAAAAATTTGTGTTAAATTAAATATTTATCGAAATATTTTTAAAAAGTACTACTTCCGGTTTGTAGACTGAAACCAAAAATAGGAGGTGCACAACTAGATGCTATAACAGTCCTAAATACAAAATTTCAACTTTCTACGTCTAACCGTATTTGAGTTATGCGACACACATACGTCCGTCCGTCCGTACGTACGTACGTACGTACGTACGTACGTACGTACGTACAGACGTCACGTCGAAACTAGTCATAATGGATTCAGAAAAGGTCAAAACGGATATTTCCGTCAAAATCTGAGAACCGAAATTTTTCGCGATTACAATACTTCCTTACTTCGTACAAGGAAGTAAAAAGTGTATCAGATACGTCACTCAAAGGAGATTTGAAATTTGAAGTCTTTTTAAAAAAGTTATACCTGTTTAACTAAACACATATTATGGAGCATAAAATAAACACCTATATACTTATCAAGTTCGATGTATTCTTTCAAAAAAAAAATCTAAAATTGTGAAACAACTCCATTCTACATAAAGTTTTTAATAATTGAAATATATCAATATATCCATCGTTATAATACTAGAATGCTATAGTACACTACTTAAAATTATACAAGTTGCAATATGCAAATGCACTTGTTAGTTCTTGGAGACAACAATTAATTAACAAATAAGACGAGAATTCAATTTGTAAACTTCAGAGTATGTTTGCACCTGTCGGCGTTAGAGTATAGCGGTTATTTCAAATAGCTATTCCATGGTTTTTAATTTCGGATAGGCGTATTTATTTTAATTTATGAATAATTTCATAGTATAATGTAAATGAAACTTAAGTAATTTTAAATATTTTATTTATAATTTCTAAAATTTCTATAGTGGCTCTCGGAAATGAAGCAATGTCATAAAATGCATTTTGGGTTTTTTTTTAAATTTTATCAGGTGTTGGTGGAAATTGTACCTATACAGGCTGTAACAGCGAAACCAACCAACGCCTATATTTTCTTTATTATTATAGTTACAAAAAAATGTTAAATAGCAAAGTTGTACCTGACCAAGGGGGACATCTGATTAAAGAATAAAATAATTTTTTAAACCAGTGGTTCTCAAGTTACAACACAAATATATATTTTTTCAAATAGGAATATACATATTTTTTAGGCCTATTCAGTATTTTTTTCTGAATTCAACCATATATTCGTTTTATATCCTTACATAATAAAAATTTTGAGAAAAATTCAATTGAAATTTAAATAATTTTTAACTTTTAATATTAATGTGCAGTAACCTATGGATGAAAAAGAAGTGATAAATTTTAAAAAATAAATAAAAATACCATACAAGCTTGCGATATTTATGCCACGAGATATCCAAAAAAAATCTGTTGTGGCCAGCACATGACCTCCCACCTTGACACTGTAATATGTGAATTTGGATTTGGTTAGGCTACTTTTTGTAATTTTTGTTATAGTTCTTCAAGCAAAGTACCGATTCCTATTGGCATTGAAATCAAATTAGCTCTTTGTAGATAAAATTTTTATTTTTATTACCTTATACAGGGTGTCTGTTTTTAAATGAACCAGCATTTATCTCGCTTATTTGTTGAGTTAGCGTTTTTTGTCAAATACATGATTTATACAGTATCATGTGTAGTAAATGATAGCGGATGTGAATCCTTGGTATCACTTCCGGTTTTTGAGGAAGTCATAGCAACTTTCAAATTTCAAATGGAACATTGTATTTTTTATTACGAATTTGAAAAGTACATTAAATTTGCTCTACGGTGGTATAAAAAAGTCTTATGTTGTATTATTAAAATATTAAATTCCGGACACTTAAATTATGCACCTATGAACGCTGACATAAGTAAGCCTTGCCGCGAAACAAAAACAATAGTTGAAAGCAGTTTTACCTGTCAACAATCAATGTAAATTACAATAAAATATCTCTTAAATCTAATTATAATAAAGAAAACGCATATTATGAATAATTAAGAAACAATTCATTTATTAGAGTACCTCGAGAGTACCTAACATTAATTTAATAAAAGATGTTCAAAATGTTGACAGGTAACTGCTTTCAACTATTGTTTTTGTTTCGCGGCAAGGCTTACTTATTTCAGCGTTCATAGGTGCATAATTTAAGTGTCCGTAATTTAATATTTTAATAATACAACATATAACTTTTTTATACCACCGTAAAGCAAATTTAATGTACTTTTCAAATTCGTAATAAAAAATACAATGTTCCATTTAAAATTTGAAAGTTGCTATGACTTCCTCAAAAACCGGAAGTGATACCAAGGATTCACATCCGCTATCATTTACTACACATGATACTGTATAAATCATGTATTTGACAAAAAACGCTAAATCAACAAATAAGCGAGATAAATGCTGGTTCATTTAAAAACAGACACCCTGTATATAGTGATCATAATAATAATGAATCGATGATACTTCTTGACTGAATACGTTTAATGGATGGATAAAAAGATAAAAACGTAATGGAATTCAGTCAGTTTTAATTTATTATATTTCGGCTCCTATAGGTTCTAAGTTTCAAACCCAGTTAATAATATATTTATATTTAAAAATGGTGTCACAAAAATTTCAGAAACTGTGTATACGTCTATATTCATCTATCACATTGACATTTCATTTTTGTTTTTAAATTTTGTTCCTATATTATAATTTACAAATCGTGGTAGGTAAAATTACAAATTTTTGAAAATTAATTTTCCTTTATTGGTAAGAGATATAGAAACGATGTTAAATAAATATTGTAAAAGATGATTTGTTCTTTCAAATGTCGAATGACAAATTGTAACTATCGCAGTATTTTCTATATTTTTTGCAAAAAATGTTAAAATGCTTCAAGAAAATACCATTTCCGGTTGGCAGATTTTTACCAAAATCTTATCAGCTATTCATTAACATATATAAATGTATATTGCAAAATATTAGAATTTTATGTACCTACAGTAGAATTTGAGATAATGAATCAGAACGAAAGACTATAGTAGGCGCACATACAGACACACACACACAGACATCATCGTGAAAATAGTCAAAATAGGTTCTAAAGGTGCTAAAACGTGCTTATTGACAAAAATCTCGACATCGAATTTTTTCACGATCCCTATACCTCTCTAGGCGAGAGGTAAAAACCACGTCCATATTTAATTTATCACTTGTTTTTCATCCATAGATTACTGCACATTAATATTAAAAATTAGAAATTATTTAAATTTCAACTGAATTTTTCTCAATATTTTTATTATTAAGGATATAAAACGAATACATGGTTGAATTCAGAAAAAAATACTCTATCGGATAGGCCTAAAAAATATGTATATTCCCATTTGAAAAAATATAACTTTGTGTTTTAACTTGAGAACCACAGGTTTTAAAAATTATTGTATTCTTTAATCAGATGCCCCCCTTAGTCTGCTACAACTTTGCTATTTAACATTTTTTTGTAACTATAATAATAAAGAAAATATAGGCGTTGGTTGGTTTCGCTGTTACACCCTGTATATTCCGGCGCTAACTCTGCAATTGCTTCTGCAACTTTTCGCACGATTCTTGAAACTGTTGAGATATGGACCCCTCAAAAATTTGCTGTACTTATCAAATGTCCGCCAGTGCGCCAGTCGCAAATACTCAAAGAGTTATGAGTAATTGGTTAATCGGCGAAAACACAATTATTTCTGCACACCAAAATAAAATTATGATTATCTTAATTTCAAATAATTCAAATATACAATAATATACACCCCGTATAACGCATGTGCACGATTATTGGGATATTTTAATAAGACTTAAATTCAAATTTTCTATATAACTGACATGAATCTGCTCAGAGTCGTCCTTATATCAAGAGAGCTGCCGAAAAAACAATGTGTGTGCACAAGAAAGAAAGTAAAACGTGCAACTGTTTATCTTTAAAAAATGAAACTTTCAATTTAAAGGTGTTTGACCTTGAACTCTAAAAAATTACGCCTGCGGCGCATTTCTTGTGCCGTACTACAGGTTTCATAAAAAAATTATTCTTAGCTCCCCCCAAGATGCAATCCTGGGTGCGCCACTGGTTCAAATACAGATGCTGATAATGGTATAAGGTATATGGTATGATGCACGGAAAGAATTATTCACGTCTAAAACACGAAATATACACTCGAGGAAAATAAAAACGCACCACTTGAAAATGCACCAAAAATGACAAAATTTCAAAGTGCGATATCTCGGCTGCATTTCGACGAAATTGAATGAATCTTCGAGTTCTGAAAACGTTGAAGTCTTATCTTTAATCTGATGATAGCCAATGTTAAAAAAAATCCACTCCACCCTCTCCCGCCCCTCTAAGAAAAACGAATGTATCTGATGTCCAAAAAAGTCCAACTTTGGCAATTCATACGGACTGACAAAAAAATCGTGGACCTTATTGCCCAACAGGGTAATAAAGATCAGACTTTTCCTTGTTAATGAAATTCAGAAACCTCAAAAAGGCACTTTTTTTAAAAAAAATTCATAACTTCGCGCCATATCATCGTAGGTCCTTGAAATTTTGCGGACCTTGAAGGAAAAAGTCTGATCTTTAATACCCTGTTGGCCAATAAGGTCCACGATTTTTTGGCACTGCGTACGAGCTGCCAAAGTGGACCTTTTTGGACATCAGGTACATTTTTTATCTAAGGGGGGTGGGAAGGGGTGGAGTGGATTTTTAGTCATATTGGATATCATCACATTAAAGATAAGACTTTTTCCTTCAAGGTCCATAAAATTTCAAGGACCTACGATGATTTGGCGCGAAGTTATGAATTTTTGAAAAAAAAGTGCCTTTTTGAGGTTTCTGAATTTCATTACCAATTATTTAAAAGTGACTTTAAAATTTTTATTTCTTTAAACACCTTTATGTTTTAGATGTTTTAAGAAATAAACGAATTTGGTGCGAATTCGGACAAATTATGGGCAATTAGCACAAAAATACCAATTTTTTTCAAAAATTCATAACTTCGTGCCAAATAGACCATATTAATTATTCAATACGCATGCTCAGAAATCACCAATCACAAAGCAGGGAGTACTGCTGAAATGGAATTAATGTTCCCTTATGGGAAAAAGTGAATTTTTAAAGTAAAATAGTAATTCATGCAGACAGAATCACATGGCCGTTTTTTAATATAAGTTATATTTAATAACGAAGTATCGAATTCTGCCCGTGTTTAATATAAATGATCATTAGTTTATTATGTGAAAATAACTATGAAAATTTGAATTTTTTTAGCGGAATCCTGACAGATCGAATGACAAATAACTTAAAAGTGTGTTTTTCTGTTGATGTAGTGTCATATAATTTTAATCAATATACTTAGTTAGAAATATTGTGTTTCAAATCATGTTTTACAATTTAAAAATTAAAATTTTCAGCACTGAATGGGCTGATCATTGCCAACTTATTTACAAAAATAAGAAACAGTTGGCATCCTGGCACGCTTTTTGTTATTTCACAAATCAGTCGGTAGAGGCGCTATAATAATTAATATGGTCTATTATCGCACGTACTTGAAATTTTGAGAAAATTTAAGGAAAAAGATTGAACTTTATTGTCCTGTTGGGCAATAAGGTCCACGATTTTTTTTACTCACGCTACAAGTTGCTACAGTTGAACATTTTTCAGTAAAAAACATGTTTTTTTATCCGGGGGTGGCAGGGGGTGGATCGGGTTTGGCGGCAGATTAATTTACAGAGCCGAATAGAGAAACCTTCAACGTTCTCGGAAATCCAAAATTTATTGATTTTCTTGCAAAATTCGCCAAGTTATGGCCAAAAACCTGAAAAAGGCGCTTTTTTTTCAAAAATTCATAACTTCGCGCCAAATCGTCGTAATTACTTGAAATTTTGCGGACCTTGCAGGAAAAGTCTGATCTTTATTACCCTGTTGGCCA
>OX384031.1:22490611-22500422 GCA_947534325.1 Agonum fuliginosum | reverse complement strand
AAATATATATATATATATATATATATATATATATATATATATATATATATATATATATATATACAGGATGTCTGTTTATAAATGAACCAGCATTTATCTCGCTTATTTGTTGATTTAGCGTTTTTTGTCAAATACATGATTTATACAGTATCATGTGTAGTAAATGATAGCGGATGTGAATCCTTGATATCACTTCCGGTTTTTGAGGAAGTCATAGCAACTTTTAAATTTCAAATGGAACATTGTATTTTTTATTACGAATTTGAAAAGTACATTAAATTTGCTTTACGGTGGTATAAAAAAGTTATATGTTGTATTATTATGAACCTATGAACACTGAAATAAGTAAGCCTTGCCGCGAAACAAAAACAATAGTTGAAAGCAGTCAAAGCAGTTACCTGTCAACATTTTGAACATCTTTTATAAAATTAAAGTTAGGTACTCTCGAGGAACTCTAATAAATTAATTGTTTCTTAATTATTCATAATATGCGTTTTCCTTATTATAATTAGATTTAAGAGATATTTTATTGTAAATTACATTCATTGTTGACAGGTAACTGCTTTCAACTATTGTTTTTGTTTCGCGGCAAGACTTACTTCAGCGTTCATAGGTGCATAATTTAAGTGCCCGTAATTTAATATTTTAATAATACAACATATGACTTTTTTATACCATCGTAAAGCAAATAAATTTAATGTACTTTTCAAATTCGTAAAAAAATTACAATGTTCCATTTGAAATTTGAAAGTTGCTATCACTTCCTCAAAAACCGGAAGTGATATCAAAGATTCACATCCGCTATCATTTACTACACATGATACTGTATAAATCATGTATTTGACAAAAAACGCTAAATCAACAAATAAGCGAGATAAATGCTGGTTCATTTATAAACAGACACCCTATATATATATATATATATATATATATATATATATATATATATATATATATATATATATATATATATATATATATATATATATATATATATATATATATATATATATATATATATATATATACAGGTTGGTGGAGATGAAATGCGAACATAGGGAAATACAGAGTGATCAAAACAATCTGATAGTCACGTGACCCGCAATTTTCCTAAATGACATCAAAATTTGATTTCAAGAAAGAAAAGTTTGATATCCAAGTTCATTGGCGTGCGAATTAGGATAATAATAATTTTATTTTAGTAAGTATTTAAGTAGCGCTGATCGAATATATGCTTCGATAATAAACTTATATTGTTCGCCTGTTAAAACCATTCCGGGTGGTAAACTTAATATAAACATATTTACAACTTACAAATAAAATGACATTTTGACATGAAAATACATGCCACTGGATTAACAGCTAATGCTAATAATTTTTTAAGTGGAGTAAAAATTGAGCACTACCCACGTCACTTGATTATCACTTGGTTTTGATCACACTGTATATGACAATGGAGTTATCATGCTAGGCATCTTGATATACCTACGTGGAATAAGTACTGTCAATGTCAAAGTAGCTGTCATATTATTGAAATTTTTATTTTCATTAAAATATTTTCTATACATAATAATGTATGTGTACGAGCAGAACTAGAAAGTTTACATGCAGTTTTAGATTTTATTATTATTTCTGTTATTGATTACTCTTTTTGCCACACAAATTTACATTACTTCGTTTTGTGACACTACTACAAAATATATCAAGATACCTGGCATCAAAATGCGATTGTCATGTATGTTCCTTATATGTTCGCATTTCACCTCCACCAACCTGTATATATATATATATATATATATATATATACACTCACCGGAACGGAAAACGGGTCACTTATTTTTTTTAAGAAAAAATGCTAATAACATTAATGTTGAGGACGAATGCCGAAATATTATTATTGCTATACGTTAACTAGACATTCTCGAAGTCGCTTCCATTACCAACTACTCTTACAAACATTAACAATTTATTTAAATATTCCTTTTATTATGCGCATCATACCGAAATCACGAAATTTATAAAATGCATAGTTATTGATTATGCTGGTATTATTTCTTTTCATCATTTGTTTTATTGTTTATTTGTCATTTTGATGTGGTGTGATGTGGTCTATGTTTTCAAAATGGCACAGAATGCAGAAATTGTAGTTTCCATCATCACTTTCATCGAAGACAAAAGAAGTCAACATTTCGTAGCTAAACGGTACAATGTATCACTTAGTACTATTTAACGCGTTTATACACTTTCTCTGGCGACAGATTTGTACACCAGAAGACATGGAATAGGCCTGAGAAGACGCAAAAGCAACAGAAATGCTCGATTATTTGTTTTGACATCGCGTCGAAATCGCACTATAATTGTCGTGCAGGTCCATAAATCATTACTACAATTGCTTACTGTCAATAATAGTGAACGTACTGTATGAAGAAGAGTAATAGAAGTAGATTTTCTGGCACGATGGCCTGCCATGCGACCACAGGTCCTCCAACATTACCGAGTAGCTCGATTGTATTTTTTTGGAAAGCGTGTAAATTGGGATTAAGGTGATTAGACTCGTGTTTTAGTCACTATCGAATCCCGATATTTTTTAATGTCACCATTTGGATGTGTAAAAGTGTGACGACCAATTGAGAAACTTGTGCATTCAGCAATACTGTAAGGTTCTTGGAAGGATCAGTAATGGTGTGAACTGGGATATTAGTGATTTTGCGGATAGATCTATTCCTTGTTCTACGGTAATATTCAATGCCGATAGGTACATAAAAGATATTCTGACCGACAATGTTGTCCCTTATGCACAATTTTAAGATAATAGATTTATCTTGATGCACAATAATGCGCGTCCTCATGCTGCTGCATTCTTGAACGGTTTCATAAATGTTGTTAAGGCTGCGTTTAAATATATATGGTTGCCTAACTAACAGTAATTAATTTCGTTCGAAGACCATTAAAAACTGGTAGGCTTTAACAGCCCAAACAAAACATATATGTAAATCTAATTAATAAATCTAGTCAAATATACCATTTTTATTCCAAAAAAAATATTATATTTTACAAAATGGAAATATATATATATATATATATATATATATATATATTTGTAAAATTGTATTTTTGAGAAATACACGGTGCAAGCACACGGATTTGATTTATATATATATATATATATATATATATATATATATATATATATATATATATATATATATATATATATATATATATATATATATATATATACAACTTACTATCATTGAAGCGTCCTTATATTGACAATTTTCCATCAACCGAGCGTCCGGCTCCAATGAAGCGTCCATATATGGACGCTCGATTGGTCACTATGTTAAATTGGCTCCTAGGACCATCTAGTAGTCATATTTAAAAATTTTGGTGGACGCCGAATTGATAGTGAATTATCATTTGCCGTATACATGCCGTATACTTTTAGTTCAGCCGAACGCTCACTCGTGGCGTTGCTGCGCTAGGCGTATAAGTATACTTTCATCCAATCTATCGCCTACCGAGCGTCCTCAAACTGGCAACACCGAAACGTATGTTTTCAAATGTTATGTTCGAAGTGTTCGTGTTCTCTTGATATTGGAGGATGAAGCAAAATATCAAAGTACGTAGTTTTCGTTTAGACTACGTGGTTCTGCTTATCAAGAACTTATATACTTATAACAAACTTTTTTTTTCGTCGCACGTGAACGCAAAGATCGCCGTTACTCCCTGTTTAAACTAAAGGGAGCAAACCACGCTTTTGCTCCCTAGGAGGTAAAAACGTGTTTTTCTTCTTCTAAACTGGAAGTGTCGGCGTGCTTCGCATGCATTAAATAAAAAAGATTTTTTTAATCGGGTCATAAATTATATTCAAATTAGGGGAGAGAGATAAACATCAAGATTTACACCGTTTGCCCGATCCTCATGAAATTTTGCATGCAGATTTTTTTTTACCAGACTTAGATTTTAAGTTATGTATTAATTTGATTGGACCATTAGGGGGTGGGGGTTAATAATATAGAATCTCGACCATTTGTCCGATTCTCATGAAATTTTGCACGCAAGTCTCTTTTGACTGGAGTCAAAAGTAAAGTATTTTAAAGTATGTTTAAATTCGATCATACATCATAAGGGATGCGGATTATAAATCTATAGAATCTAGACCATTTGTCCGAATCTCTAGAAATTTTGCAGGCTGGACTCTTTTTTTACTATAGTCACATTTTTAGGTACCTATATTTGAAATTTATTGGGCTATTAGAGGTGGGGTAATCTCTATAGATCTAGACTGTTTGTCCGATTCTCATGAAATTTTGCATGCGCGTCTTTTTTGACTAGAGTCAGATTTCAAAGTATGCTCAAATTCGATCGAATCATGATGGAAAGGGGAGGGATTAAACTAAAACAATCGCTTTAACAGTCGTAATTTTTTTTTCAACGGAACTCGGTAATATGTAGCAATCAACTAAAGTAAGATAGTTTTTATTTATCGGGTTATAAATTATATTTAAATTGAGGTATGAGGGTTAACATCTAGACCTAGACCGTTCGTCCGAACTTTACATATTTTTACAAGCAGATCTCTTTTCACAAGAGCCTGATTTTAAGGTATGTGTTTTGTGAATTTGTTCGGGTCCAAAGAGTTGGGGGTTAAATTCAACAATCACTCAAATGACCGTAATTGTTTTTTTGCAACAATACTTGGTATATACCATTGAAATAAAATAAGAAATATTATTTTTCTGGTAGTTATAGGTATTATACATTCATGTACCTTATGCGCAGTCGTAATATTCATATCCAAGCGCAAGGAACATTCGAAATACTACCAGAAAAATTACCGACATAACTACGAGACTACTACTACTTATGGTATTATAAGTGAGAGTCTTTTTTTAAATTGGGTCATACATATAATTTTTTATTCGATCGGACTATCATGAGGGTAGGGGTTAAATATCTAAATCTAGAAGGTTTGTCCGATCTTTATGAAATTGAAATAAAATTTTATTGCTTTGACAGCAAATAAAGAAGTAGTTAATTATTAAAACCTTATTTAGTAAATAGATAATAGATATTTATGTAACAAGTAAGGAAACGAAACTTGTTACCTTACGTATGTGAAATTTGTACCACGAGGCGTGGCCGAGTTCTGTAAATACATAAGTAAGGTAACTACCGAGATTCCTTACTGTTGCATACAATATTTTTTTACTTTCATTTAGAATAAATAGAAATTCTTGTTTGAAATTATGAAATTTTGTCATTTAATGTCTTACAAATTATGACATAAAACAAAAACACCCAAATTAGGTTATCTACAAACCACATTTTTATTCCAATTTTTAAAAAATTAAAACCATAAAATATGTGATTGCAAGTTAAAAACGTTTTATATTGAAGTTTCTTTACACAATGTAGTCTATAATTTTTTAAATAAATGTAGTTTTATATGTGTACATTTTATTTTTTTTTAAAGAGTAAAATAAAAAAATCTGACGTGGACACCACATGACTTCCTTGTACGCCTTGTGTGTTCATACTTTTCTTAATAACTAAAATGTAGAATAATATAAAAAATTCTTTTAACTTATTATACTAGTATACTCACAAATATATTTTAGTCATTTTATTTAAACTGCAGAAGAAGATATAAAGCATATTTTACTATTGTCACTGTCATGTCATAATCATTTAAATTTTACGTAGTAACAAATGTTAATCGATCATGGACTACAAGATAAAGAAATACTAAATTAAAAATATATACTTTAATTATTCCTAAATGATACCAGATACAAAAATATTTATAAAATACCGATTTTAGGTAATAATCACATAATCTTTCATTTAAAATAAAAAAATTTGTGTTAAATTAAATATTTATCGAAATATTTGAAAAAAGTACTACTTCCGGTTTGTAGATTGAAACCAAAAATAGGAGGTGCACAACTAGATGCTATAACAGTCCTAAATACAAAATTTCAACTTTCTACGTCTAACCGTATTTGAGTTATGCGACACACATACGTCCGTACGTACAGACGTCACGACGAAACTAGTCATAATGGATTCAGAAAAGGTCAAAACGGATATTTCCGTCAAAATCTGAGAACCGCAATTTTTCGCGATTACAATACTTCCTTACTTCGTACAAGGAAGTAAAAAACCATTGCATGAAGTAATTTAATTCATTTCCTAGCGCAAATTTGAGAAATAAATTGTCTATAAACCAAACGAAAGTAAAAAATAATATTTACCTATTTTTAAAAACCCAATAAACACTGCTTGATATAGGTACTGTAATGTCCTAATGTCATTTGATTAATTTTCTACTATTTTTCTGTATAATGAGTAGTAGATTTTAAATAGGTAAATTCGGGTAAATTACAGTCGTGTCGAGCATTATTTTTCTTCCAAATATAATTTCTGTTTCACATTTTTACCTATAAAGCTTACAGCAATTTTTTATTATTATTAAACATTTATTTTTTCCAAATTGCTACTTAACAAGATTTCGATAAGTAGCAAACAAATTTATTCGGAAAAATAAATAGCTCTTATGTAGTTAACGTTACAAACATTGACATAAAAATATTTACTACTTTCGGTTTGAGCTTTCCATACCAAAATAACTGGGTAAATCACTATTTCCTAACCAGAAGTAATAAATTTTGAACAAAAATTATTTATAAAATGCATTAAGTGGTATTATATTCTAATTTTAAACCTAATCAATAGTGTTGTCAACAAATTTGTGAATTTAGTAATTATTGACATATAATGCATTTGTTGCTAATTTTCATTTAAATAATTAACTATCAGATCACAGACAATTTGACCGATTTTCACTATATTTTTGTTATACTTAGTTATAAGCATAGAAATCCAACATAAAATATAGGCTAAATAATCAATCAATGTACCATCTTAAAACAAAATCTAAACGATGTATATATTCAATTAATTTGAATTTTAGGAAATTTGAAGCACCACACAATTCATCATTAACCACCACTGAAGCATACTATTTGAATTATTCTTAATTTCATATTGAGAAATGTTGGAATGTTAATAAATAGCTTTCAAATTTACGACTCCTGAAAATTAACTTTATTTAAATTTTAACATCCTTCAATATAACTTTGTCATATTTATTCAACTTGCCGATAATAATTCCGTCTTTTCATTTCAAATCCAAATATATATATATATATATATATATATATATATATATATATATATATATATATATATATATATATATATATATATATATATATATATATATATATATATATATATATACAGAGCGTCCGTTCAAAAAACCTGAATAGAGCGTCCGGTTGGTGTATATTCCCAATTCATAATCATTGAAGCGTCCGTTCAAACTATCATCTTTGAAGCGTCCGAAATATACGGATTATTACAATTCATCGATTATCAAGCGTCCGACAGTGTTGCCGCGACTGAACCATGTTACTTCGCGCGTTATATTGGGGATTTGAAATGAAAAGACGGAATTATTATCGGCAAGTTGAATAAATATGACAAAGTTATACATCGTTTAGATTTTGTTTTAAGATGGTACATTGATTGATTATTTAGCCTTTATGTTGGATTTCTATGCTTATAACTAAGTATAACAAAAATATAGTGAAAATCGTTCATATTGTCTGTGATCTGATAGTTAATTATTTAAATGAAAATTAGCAACAAATGCATTATATGTCAATAATTACTAAATTCACAAATTTGTTGACAACACTATTGATTAGGTTTAAAATTAGAATATAATACTACTTAATGCATTTTATAAATAATTTTTGTTCAAAATTTATTACTTCTGGTTAAAAAATAGTGATTTACCCAGTTATTTTGGTATGGAAAGCTCAAACCGAAAGTAGTAAATATTTTCATGTCAATGTTTGTAACGTTAACTACATAAGAGCTATTTATTTTTCCGCATAAATTTGTTTGCTACTTATCGAAATCTTGTTAAGTAGCAATTTGGAAAAAATAAATGTTTAATAATAATAAAAAAATTGCTGTAAGCTTTATAGGTAAAAATGTGAAACAGAAATTTTATTTGGAAGAAAAATAATGCTCGACACGACTGTAATTTACCTATTTAAAATCTACTACTCATTATACAGAAAAATAGTAGAAAATTAATCAAATGACATTAGGACATTACAGTACCTATATCAAGCAGTGTTTATTGGGTTTTTAAAAATAGGTAAATATTATTTTCTTACTTTCGTTTGGTTTATATACAATTTATTTCTCAAATTTGCGCTAGGAAATGAATTTAATTACTTCATGCAATGGTTTTTTTTATTTTACTCTTTTAAAAAAAATAAAATGTACACATATAAAACTACATTTATTAAAAAAATTATAGACTACATTGTAAAGAAACTTCAATATAAAATGTTTTTAACTTGCAATCGCATATTTTATGGTTTAAATTTAAAAAAAATTCGAATAAAAATGTGGTTTGTAGATAATCTAATTTGGGTGTTTTTGTTTTATGTCATCATTTGTAAGACATTAAGGTGGTTGGCTTCTAGCCGTTAAAATGGTGAAAAGTATGTTTAGTTTTCCCATTAAAATTGAAGTAAGAATTTAAATTTTCGAATTAACTAAGATATTTTTGAAAAGTTTAAGGATGTCCCCTTTATGCTCTAATGCCAGTTTTTTAAATTTTTTCTTCAATTTTTTTATGGGCATGGCTAAACATGTCCAATTTTGTGCATATTCCATGTGTATTTTAATACAATTCTATATAAAAATTCAAAAAAGTGGCATTAGAGCAAAAAGAGGGCAACTTCAAGCTTTTCGAAAACGTCTTATTTGTTTAAAAAATCTTATTGTTTAAACCAATTTTATGGTGAAAACTGCATGTTGTTTTTCGCTATTTTGGCGGCTGGTGTTGATCCATTTTAAATTTAATTTTCTGGAATACAAAATGCGAAAAGTGGTCAATTTATTTATTCAGATATATAATTTAAATCTTTGTTTATTAAAGTAATACAGAACATTCAGCAAAACCTATAATTTGACTGCGCAACCGCCTTAAATGACAAAATTTCATAATTTATTCTAAATGAAAGTAAAAAAATATTGTATGTAGCAGTAAGGAACCTTACTTATGTATTTACAGAACTCGATCACGCCTCGTGGTACAAATTTCCCATACGTAAGGTAACAACTTTCGTTTCTTTACTTGTTACATAAATATCTATTATCTATTTACTAAATAAGATTTTATTAATTACCTACTTCTTTATTTGCTGTCAAAGCAATAAAATATTATTTCAATTTCATAAAGATCGGACAAACCTTCTAGATTTAGATATTTAACCCCTACCCTCATGATAGTCCGATCGAATAAAACATTATGTGTATGACCCAATTTAAAAAAAGACTCTCACTTATAATACCATAAGAAGTAGTAGTCTTGTAGTTATTGTCGGTAATTTTTCTGGTAGTATTTCGAATGTCCCTTGTGCTTGGATATGAATATTACGAATGCGCATAAGGTACATGAATGTATAATATAACTACCAGAAAAATAATATTTATTATTTTATTTCAATGGTATATACCAAGTATTGTTGCAAAAAAAACAATTACGGTCATTTGAGTGCTTGTTGAAATTAACCCCCATACCTCTTTGGACCCGAACAAATTCACACCACGCATACCTTAAAATCAGTCTCTTGTGAAAAGAGATCTACTTGTAAAAATATGTGAAGTTCGGACAAACGGTCTAGGTCTAAATGTTAACCCTCATACCTCAATTTAA
>OX384031.1:22423111-22483111 GCA_947534325.1 Agonum fuliginosum | reverse complement strand
TGTCGCCCGACGGAGACTCGAACCATCGATCTCACGTTGACTGACGTCACAGCACGTTAGCCGGCGATAGCCAGTTAGGACGCTGGACCACGCTGTTAAATTAACAATTTATTTGTATATTTCTTTGTTAATTCAGTTTTATAACTTTTTGTTTCTGAAAAATAAATGCTTATTTCTCTGAAACAAATATCAAATTGGAATAATACTTATAATATTTATGTGAGGCAACTAGATTGTTATTTTTAACAAATAAATAGCACATTGTAAGAAATTGCCTTTATTACTACTACATAAGTTTTATTTAAATTTATTGACATAGAAAAATAATGCAAGAAAAGTAACTTGATGCGCCATGTGCTCATGGCCCATGAATGTGGAGCTGTAAAGTGTCTGCAGATATAGTATTTATTTAGCGTTATATTATATTAAAATTGTATTACTGCAACAATGATAAAATGGAAGAATTAATAATCAAAGTAACTGGTAGGTAAACTTAAATCTGAAAACAAAAAATCTGACGTGGACACCACATGACTTCCTTGTATGCTTTTCTTAATAACTAAAATGTAGAATAATATAAAAAAATCTGATGTGGCCACCACAAGACCTCCCGCCATATACCTACTTTATTCTTTTAACTTATTATACAAATATATTAATATATAAGTACTACTACTACTGCTACTATACTCACAAATATATTTTAGTCATTTTATTTAAACTGCAGAAGAAGATATAAAGCATATTTTACTATTGTCACTGTCATGTCATAATCATTTAAATTTTACGTAGTAACAAATGTTAATCGATCATGGACTACAAGATACCGAAATACTAAATTATAAATATATACTTCAATTATTCTTAAATGAAACCAGATACAAAAATATTTAAAAAATACCGATTGTAGGTAATAATCACATAATCTTTCATTTAAAATTTAAAAAATTGTCTTAAATTAAATATTTATCGAAATATTTGAAAAAAGTACTAGTTCCGGTTTATAGATTGAAACCAAAGGAGGTGCACAATTAGATGCTATAACAGTCCTAAATACAAAATTTCAACTTTCTACGTCTACCCGTATTTGAGTTATGCGACACACATACGTACGTCCGTCCGTCCGTATGTACGTACAGACGTCACGACGAAACTAGTCATTATGGATTCAGAAAAGGTCAAAACGGATATTTCCGTAAAAATCTGATAATCGAAATTTTTCGCGATTACAATACTTTCTTTTACTCCGTACAAGGAAGTAAAATCAGAAAAAAGATAGTTCATAATTCATATTTTATAATTTTAGTTGTAACTTGAGGAATATCATTCGAGAAACAGAAAATTCACGTGACATAATTTAAATTTTGAAATCGGTTGAATTCTAACAACAAACCAGAAGTAATTAGTCCGCATTCATGGATCCAGAATTCACATGACATAATTTAAATTTTCATGGATCCAGAACATAGATTAAGGTATAAAGTACACTTTAAATAATACTTCTAATGTATATTGTTCAAATATAGATTCGCACAGAAACAAAAACAATGATGATGGAATTATTCCCTGGAGGTTGAAGGACTTATTTAAACCGAAGGAAAAACCTGGATACACTGAAGACACAATGTGATCAAAAAATGTTAATTTTACCGTCACAAATATGTTAATAAGTGTTTTATATAGGGTGTGAGTAGAAATTAAATGATACTTTATAACATAAAATAAAACAAAAGTTAACAATTAAATTTGACGTAATTGTTCTAAACTATTTAGGATTGTTGTTTTATTTTTGCTATGAAGTATCAAGTAATTTCTGCCCTTCTTTTTAACACTTTAATATATTCATTGTGACAGTAATATTACACTGAAAAAAAAGTTCTTATTGCAAACTTACAAGCATATTTGATAATGAATTTATTGCATCAAATTTAAAATGTTTCAGCAAATTAAATATTAACTATTATCAAAATATTAGTAAGTTTAAATCAAAAATTCCGTTTGTTTGAACAGTATATTTTTCATCCAATTATTTATTTAATTCTCATAAATTTATTGACTTCGTTTGAGGCATCGAATAATATATTTGCAATGAATAATTTTTTGATTCATGCAACTGCATTATTGTAAATTTTAGGCAAATAATTTATTGGTTCATGTCTAATAAATATATATTGACACAAACTTACATGTTCGTCTCAAACATATCTGCGATTGCATGAATAATATAAAAGATTCCGCGAAATAAACAAATATTGATAAAATTAAATATCTATTTGTCACAAATAAATGATATCTTCGAAGACTAAATGAAACCCTGAACAACATGCTAGAACCTGCACGAACGTGGTAAGCATCGTTGAGTTGTATGAATGCGTGTACAATACTGGGGTCCTATTCTATTTCACTTATCAACGTTGATAAGTTGGGTTGTCTTGATAACCCCCCACTATGTGTGACGTAGTAGCCAAGCGACTGTCGCTCCGACTTATCAACCCTCGCTACGGTAGACTTGCGCGTTGCGTTGATTTTTGTTCGTTAGGAGGTTAAAATATTTATTTTATAAATATAAAATACCAATAAATTATGGGTTCATTATATGTATTTAATATTTTTGATTAGTTTATTAAATAATTCAACTTACAAATTTTAGAAATAAGAAATTGACATTTTTCTTGAAAAAATAATTCACTTTGAAATTCAAAAAAATGGCTTATTTTAAAACAAATAATACGTTTATGATAAGTGATAGGTAAAATGGTGGTTTAGCAGTTTTTCTTGTCAAATTTCACAGTAAATGTAAAATCTCTATCAGTCGTTATCAACTGGAGGCCAAATATCCCTAACCCTTGATATAGTTACAAACGGAATGACGTCACGAAGTTATCAACTGAACTTCGCTAGCGACTGTCGCTATGAATTAGAATAGGTACCCTGTTCAAGTGTTCTCAGTGGCCTGGTTTACACCGATATCTTGGTTAGCTAACCAAACACCAAATTATGACTATATTACTACTACGTAGTTTGGTACGCTGCGTGTAAACACTGACGCACCAGCATAGTCAGGTACAGTTTGAAGCCAGTACCTAACCAAACTTAGTTCTGCAAGTCAGGCTAACTATGACAAATTGTTACCGTGTACACCACGGACTTCTTAAATTATGGACGGCTGGAGCTGTGTAACAGATGTATGCTAAATTGAACGTCGCGCATGACACTAAATTCGGGGAATTTATGGTACCAAATTTAAATTATACCAAGTAAAATCTGTAAAATTTAAACAAAAAAATAATTATTGTTATTAATGTTAGATTATAAACTCGTAGTAAAAGTTTTGAGTATTATAAAATATCGAATTTTTATATAAAACGAAATAATTTAAAAATGTAAAAGAGGTTATTCAAACTGACAGCAGTAGCAATCTCGCCTTAAGTAATCTCAGACATGACGTGCACGATTTGATTGCATGAAATGCATGTCTGTGATTATGTAGTTCGCCTGCGCATACTTTTTCAAGCCATATCCCATATCAAAGATAATAATAATAATATACTACGTAATCAGATTGGCATTGCCTGTACAAATTCAGGTTAGCATAGATATCCGGCGTCCACCAGAGACCAGCACTGCTGGCATACTTCATCGTAGTTTACCGGCGTCCAGAAGATGGCTCTGTAATCGTAGTCTACTTCATTCCCGATTTCTTAATACTTGCCTTAAGCCTAGTTTCCATGCATGCGTTTCATCCATTCCGTTCTATCCGTCGCAAGTTGTGATTGGCTAGTTCAAATTATGCAAAATTGGCGCGTTGGTAAATGCAGCGACGGACAGAGTTCATCTACTCTCTACTCGTTGCAGCGCGACCTTGAAAACGGATGCTTTGATGTCAGTTTGACAGTTAGCAAGTGGTTTCATACGGTTATTTGTATTTGTTTGGTTTACCTAAGCAACATGATTAGCTTCGTAAGTTTATAAAATCGTAATTAATATTATGTCATAACAGCAGTGAATAGAAGTACCAATCAAAACATCAAAATGGATGGAACGCAACGGACACATGTGAACAGTCTAAATTTCATACGACGTCAAGTTTGCAGCGACGTATAAAACGGAACGGATGAAACGTATGCATGGAAACTTAGCTTTATTCTTACTGGGAATAATACATTCGTAGTGGTTTGAAATATATAATAATTATTACCTATTCAATTTCTCTATTAATGTTTCTTATATTTATACAATAATACAATTAATTATGCCAGGCAGCGTTTGCCAATATATTAATTGTGCTAAAAATGAAATCATTCTAAATTTAAAATGTATCGATTTCCAATAAACGATGAAGAACGTTTGCAAAAATGGATTGTAAATTCAGGTAAATTTATTTTTCAATTTTATGATTTTAACTAGATCTAGAATTAGCTATTTACCGAACTCATTGTGAGTTGTCAGAATTGCGGAACAAGCTAATTACTGAACTTGAACTAGGTACACTACTATGTATTTAAATAATAAAATCGAAAATAAATTAATGACATTCTATAAAAACATCGAATTTTAGTGCTTGTAAGAATTTTGCAACAATGTAATACTTGCGCTTATGATACCGTTTCCCCCCAAGGGTTACTAGAAGCGTTTATTTTTTCTTAGAACTGGAAACAAAACATTTTGCAATACAAATAATAACGCTTAAGAGGAATTTCCAGTTGTTCATAATTTATAAGACATGGTTTCGTATTATACTGACTATTTCCCTCATAAAATTTAAGCCAATCAGAAGTCTGACATTTCTGAATGTCGTCCAATCAACGTAGAATTACATGATAATTTTGCACTAGTTCATAAAACATGGTTTCGTATTATACTGACTATTTCCCTTATAAAATTTAAGCCAATCAGAAGTCTGACATTTCTGAATGTCGTCCAATCAACGTAGAATTACATGATAATTTTGCACTAGTTCATAAAACATGGTTTCGTATTATACTGACTATTTCCCTTATAAAATTTAAGCCAATCAGAAGTCTGACATTTCTGAATGTCGTCCAATCAACGTAGAATTACACGATAATTTTGCACTAGTGCAAAATTATCGTATTTGGATACGGCGGTTCAAAGTGATTCTGACTTGCTGTCAAAAGAAGTTTTTAAAATTTGCTTTATTTTTCATGAGAGAAACAGCGTTTGGCTAAATTTTAATCGGGAAATAGTCCTTCGAATATCCCTCGTGCATGTAATTGTCGATAATTTTCTCTCGTGCGCTTCGCGCACTTAAGGAAATTATCGACAATTTGACATGCACTTGGGATATTATATATGATAATTAGTTTGCCTATATTAACAATCTTTTTTTTTCTCAAATTAAAAAAAAAATTTATACACAACAACAAGGCAACATGTTTCATGAAAATCCGTTGTAAAATTGTTGCAATTGTTTAGTCGCAAGAGCGAGAATCATAATATTTTTTGCGATTGCGATTTTCGCATTTGCGATCAAATAATGCAACTGTGTCAGTTTTTAAATTGATTTTCAAGAAACATATGTTGTAGATCTGTTGTTAAAAACAGCAGCAGAAGCAAGTGTGCGTAGATTCATGCCTTTCTTTGTAACTCATTTTAAATCGCGACAGCCGTGTCGCTAGAAAAATAGGGATTGTTGCATCTGTTTAATCACTGGTATTATTTAGTCGCATGTGCGCGCTTTTCCATTTAAAACTATGTGTTATTCTATTTGTGCGACTATAATAATTATTATAGTCGCGCGACAGAAAATGGCAAGTGCGCGCCTAGCTTTCTTACTGATTCTTTCTATTGTTTTGATATATTTTTTAATTGTTATTAATTAATTTAGCATATTTTACGATATTTTAATTCAATGTAGATATTTTATTTGGGCTTAAATTAAAATTTTACAATAGAAAGTAAATGTGAACCTTCTACTTCAATGTAAGTATTATTTATGAAATTTGCACGGAACTGCAAAATTTAGTATTTTGCCACTTTGTACCGAAAAAGAGATTTTGTTTTATAATAAATTTTGCAGTCTCGTGCAATTTCATAAATAATACTTACACTACATTGAAGCAGAAGGGTTACATTTAATTTCTATTGTTGTAAAATTTTAATTCAAGCCTAAATAAAATATCTACATTGAGTTAAAATATCGTAAAATAGGGACAACGTACAACACTCGAAAGTACGGACGCTGCCTTGTACTTTCGTTGCTTTGTACATGCGCGGTTTTGTATGAACACTGGAAAGTATTTGCGCCGTATTTTATATACACCGCCTTGTGCAAACACCGAAATGTACTTTTCTCGAAAGCACAAAAGTAGAAAACAGCGCAGACGCAAACCAATGCTGCAAAACAGGAAACTGTAATTATACATATACTCACATACACATCACGCACTCACTACATTGAATAGTTTTATAAGAGTAGTTATCAAAAACGGAGTATGTTGGATTCAAGGAGGGTTTTGTTAGTTTTATTTAGTCTATTTAGGTACTCTAGTTTTGCTAAACTTAGTTCGACATCTATAGACTAAAGTCCTAAACACCATCTTATATTTACAGTTTCCTGTTTTGCAGCATTGGTTTGCGCCTGCGCTGTTTTCCACTTTTGTACTTTCGAGAAAAGTACATTTCGGTGTTTGCACAAAGCGGTGTAAATAAAATACGGTGTAAATACTTTCCAGTGTTCATACAAAGCCGCGCATGTACAAAGCAACGAAAATACAAGGCAACGTCAGTACTTTCGAGTGTTATACACTCACCCGTAAAATATGCTATATTTTGGATGTTATTATTTAATTAATATCAATTTAAACTTGCTTTATTTCAGAAAAATATTAAGATTGTAAAAATAGGTTAGGTACCTAATTATCAGTATAATACAAAACCATGTTTTATGAACAGGGGGATTCCTCTTAATAAAAAATAGAATAATTATTACAATAATCTGAATCAGAAAGTGATGCAAATCAATGTCGCCAAACCCAGATCCCAACTCAACAAATGAAGCAACACTTGAAGAATGTTCTGTAACATATTTTGCCGGCTACTTCGTCAAAAAATGTATAGATCAGTTTCCAAGTTGTAAAGTTTGTAGAAAAAAATTACAGAATCAATCCAATTTAACCAACACACATGAAATATTATTATTAAATAAAACTTACAAAAACATAAAAATATAAATGGTGACGATAAAGGACTTACGGCACCTTCAATAGAATTTAAAAATATAATTGATTTAGTATTAGGTACATTTGAGAACAAATTTGGTGCTATTTATTTTTAGCACAACATTAAAAAAAAACTTACGAATATCTTATCTTATATACTAAAAGGCTTAATTAATATTTTCGTCTGCCTAACAACGGGTTTGCGTCGGGCCAACGTTATGAACGGATTATCCGATTTTAATGATTTTTTCACTAGACGATAGAGGTCATCGAGACGCACATTTTTATGTATCATTCAATTGTTTTTGATTTTTTTTTGTTTGAGAAAAATGCGAAAAACTGACTTTTTGTTTTTCGTTAATAACAAATGTATGGTTTAAGTTATCGATTTAAAAATTGGTATGTATAGTAAACAACTAATAAGGAGTTCATGCGACCAGGTTTCAATGTTTGACATAGTATAGTTTTTGATTTAATAATTAAAAACTATACTTCAACAGTGGATCAGAGATTGTATAAACAAAAGTTCAACAAATGACTATTGCCGTTTGAATAACGCTACATCTGTCAAACTGACGTTTACAATTCGACATTTAAAATGCATTTTGCCCTGTTCACACGTTGCTACTTTGAAGACACATTCGTGCTACTGTAGCAAGAAAAAATCTGAGTCGCTTGTCAAATAGCAGCGCTGCTAATTTGTAGCATCAAAGTATCAAGAACTACTCGTTGATAATTTCACATCGTTGATCGTTGTGTGTGTAGATAGCGATTTTTTTCGGTAATTGTTTCGATTTGAATTTCTTTTCATGCTACAGTAGCACGTATGCGTCTTCAAAGTAGCAACGTGTGAACAGGGCATTTATTTAAAGTAATATAATTAATAGAAGCAATTTGTTAATTATATTGAGTTATAATAGTGGGAGCGTAAATATTTTTAATATTTTCATCAATTTTAATAATATTTTAAAGAAAAATTATTTTATTTTGACAGTCTTTACAAAGTACAGGCGCAGAAAAAGATGTCAGAAGTTTTAGTACATTCAGGGTAAAAATTGTTAACACATTTGAAAATAAAACAATGCTATGTTCTGTCAAACTGACGTTTACAGTTTACAATTCGATATTTCAGATGCATGTATCTTAAAGCCTCATTCACAGCTCTAACATAGTCACTGTTTTTCGTCTTTGTCTTTGTCGCGTAGATTTGGCCCATTCTCAGCTGTTGACACAAACATTGTTTTTGTCTTCAGTTAAGTTCACACGTCTGCTAAACCAAACAAAAATATTATATAAAATACATTTTTATAATATAGAATATTATTAAACGTGCAGTGCTCGGTTTGTATAATTTCCTGTTATTACTAGTTTAACGTATATCGAAAAAATAAAACCAAAATAAATGGATGGACATGGATGTGGTAAACATACCATACCGCATCTCACTTCATTGCGAACATCACGTGGTTTTTTATAAACAAAGCCATTATTGTTGTTTTGGGTCATGCCTCGTGCAATAGCAGTTTTGTGTATATTGCTACTTCTGCTGCAGTTCGTCTTCATCTAACAATCGCAGTTATAATTTGTTTTGCTCTAAGATTCATTTTCCCACGTCAGAATATTGTGACAGATCAACGAAATAAACTGTTGTGAACATAGGTGTATATTGTCTACAAACTACTTTTAGGTTAAAACAAAGACAAAAAGTTTGAAGTTTGC
This sequence comes from Agonum fuliginosum, assembly GCA_947534325.1. Classification (NCBI taxonomy): domain Eukaryota; kingdom Metazoa; phylum Arthropoda; class Insecta; order Coleoptera; family Carabidae; genus Agonum; species Agonum fuliginosum. The sequence continues at coordinate 22,474,211 of OX384031.1, read as the reverse complement.
ATACTTTTATGTTTGTGTTTATGCTTAAGACAAAGACAAAGACTAAAACTAGAGCTGTGAATGGTTTCATGTTACTACGTATGTCAAACACTTCAAGGTTATTACATACGACAAAAACAGTGACTATGTTAAGAGCTGTGAATGAGGCTTAAGTTATATTAGTAATAGAAGCAATTTGTAAATTATATTAAGTAATAATAATAATTTGTTTATATCTAATTGTTAAAATCATATTGATTTTAATATCAAAGTAAAGGTCTTGATGTTGAGGAGTGATATACACAATAAGTGATAAATATTATAGTGGGTGATTAGCTTCTGTTTTTTTTCCTTTCAAAATAATAGAATCATTTCAAGTTTGATATATCAATTTAAAGGTTTTGATAAGGTACCTACAATATTGTTCAAGATGACGTTCGCCAATCATCTTTTGTTTTTTGTTGGATACCCAGGGTATATATTTTATTACACATATTATGTTATTTTATTCTAAAATTTTAATGGCTAAAATTTATATTGAAGAAGGAAGATGAATAATTTGAAATTGTAATTAAATAATTATAATTTCATCATACAATTTTTTTCGGTAGAGTCTAAATGTTAAAATCGTTATCATTGAGGTACGGAGTGCCGAATCCTTCCATATTCAGAGTTCGCGGAGCTTGAGCCCGCGAAGCGGGCGAATCCCCCTTGTGGCGCGGCAGCGCGACCTAGCTGAAGGACCGCGTAGTTCTATACTAAAATTTTTATGGCTTAACTAAAATTTATATTGAAGAAGGAAGAAGAATAATTTTAAATAATTATAATTTCATCATACAATTTTTTTCGGTAGAGTCTAAATATTGAAATTGTTATAATTGAGGCACGAAGTGCCGAATCGTCTCACATTTAGGGTCCGCGAAGCGGGCGAAACCCCCTTGTCGCGCGGCAGCGCGACCTAGCCGAAGGCCCGCGTAGCGGGGCCTGACGCTAGTTACAAACTATCCTGATCAAATCTTGGATTGAAGCGATTGAAATATGCAAGATTCATAGATTATTTGTACTAGATTTGCTGTTAAAAGTAAAAATTTGTTATAATGCAAAACTTATATTAAAAAGAAAGCCAAAACCAATAAGCAAAACCCTAAATTACGTATTTTGCAAAATAAATAAATAATACTACGTGTATAAAAATAATGTAGGTAAATATAAAAAATATTCTACGTATTTTAAAAATAATTTCATTATTATTTAGGTATTGTTTTTTCGAATATTTCTTTGTTTAGTTAAATAGTTAATAATTTTCTTTTGTACTTAAATATTGTAACTATAAATCTATATAAAACTATTTATTCATGCGTTCAATAAATTATGATTTTTTTCAACAAAAATACATTTTCTGTTTTCTTTACTGAACTTGCATTCAACAGGAAATTATCTCTTTATCCTCTATCCTCTATCATGCTGTGGGGTAGCATCTTAAATCCCGAACTTTTTAAACTCAACTTATATTTACATCGACTTTTTATAACCAGAATTTAGAAACACAGTCTTTTATTTTATCCGAACTTGCAAATCCCGAATTTATATTCGTGCCTGCTAACTTATTCACATCCCGATATTTCAACACCCGAATATAAATACTCAACTTATATTTACATCGACTTTTCATACCACGAATTTGCAAAACCCGAATTTATATAGGTACCCCGCCTACTAACTTTATTCATGCCCCGAAATTCGTAAACACAACTCTATAATTTATCCGAATATGCAACACAAGAATTTATAAACACATCTTTTATTTGCTCAGACTTTTTCAAATCCCGAATTGTCATGCACCGACTTTGTCAAAAGCCGAAACGGCGGCAATTCAAATTCCACATGCATGTCGTCTATGGAGTGTGACCAAAGGAGGCTTGTTTTTTTAGCACATACTCGTAACATTCTCAATAGATTGCGTCGTGTGTTGCCAATCAACTGTAATTTTAGAAAATAATTAAATATTATTTAAAAATAATATGAAATGCATTGTTGCATAAAAATAATATATCTGCATATAATACTTTATTTATGTTTTATTATAAAGCAATGGTAAAGTGGTAAAGGTATAGAAATAATATAATTTCGATCAGAAATTATTGCTCCAAAAATTTTAAATAATTAGGTAATATTAAGAGCAATAATTAACACGAACAAGTATATTTGTGATAAGTCTGACAGCTATCATTTTATGAGCCCGCGTAAATTCGAAAATTCAAATTAGAAAAAAGTCATAAAACTAAAAAACAATAATAAAATATCTGACGTGGACACCACATGACTTCCTTGTACGCCTTGTTTGTTCATACTTTTCTTAATAACTAAAATGTAGAATAATATAAAAAATTCTTTTAACTTATTATACTAGTATACTCACAAATATATTTTAGTCATTTTATTTAAACTGCAGAAGAAGATATAAAGCATATTTTACTATTGTCACTGTCATGTCATAATCATTTAAATTTTACGTAGTAACAAATGTATACGTAAAGTCCAGGCAACGAATGCTCAAAAAAAGGTATAGAGGGAAATGCTTGGAACACAATTTTTGACTTCGTAACTTTGTTTGGACTAGTTAGGAGGTGAACATATCAAAAGTCCCCGCCCGTAGCCCTTAAGCCGAGGTGTGGCGGAGGGTTTAAAAGTCTCAGTTTTCGGTTTTTTGCTTATATCTCGGAATCTATGCGTCCTCCGACATGACCACTCTATACAATGAGAGCTGATTAAATTTGCAACAATTTAAGCCCAACCGCAGCTCTGTACGTCCTTTAGTTTCCGAGATTATGACACTTCTAAAATTAGCAATTTTTTCAAAAAAATTCAAGTTGAGAAATTTTAACTTTTTTCGTTATTTTTGTGTTTAATTAACTGTAACTTCTGAATTAATAAAAATATTGTCTTCCGGTTTCTTTCATTAAATTTCGCGAACATTTCTCTATAAAATACGTTATTTTAAAAACTTTTTAGGGCGTTCATTAAGCCAAAATATCATTTTTTTTTCGACAGAAGTATTCAAATATTTTGTGTTTATTGTGTTTAATGAGCTGTAATTTCTGAACGGATATAGTTATCGACATCCGGTTTTCTGCATTAAATTCTACGAACATTTCTCCATAAGATGCCGCGGAAGAGTGTTTTTAATATGTTTTTTGAAGAAAATGAAATTTTTTTGGTTAACCTCAATGTGTCAAAATTGCAAAAAAATTGAATAAAATGACGTTTTTGTATGTTAACCTGAATGTGTCAAAATGGCTAAAAATAAAGCCCCACAAACTCGTTTTTGGTATTTACTACACTAACAAAGCTAACAAAACCGTAATAGAGCCCCACAAACTCGGTTTTGGTATTTACTACACTAACAAAGCTAACAAAACCGTAATAGAGCCCCACAAACTCGGTTTTGGTATTTACTACACTAAAACAAAGCTAACAAAACCGTAATAGAGCCCCACAAACTCGGTTTTGGTATTTACTACACTAACAAAGCTAACAAAACCGTACTAGAGCCCCACAACCTTAATTCCATTATACTCATTTCCACACCACCCTTGAGGTAGAATACAGTAGTGCGTTTTTTTTAACGTGGTATCCCCAGTAGGCCTAATCCACAATGAAACCAGGAAAAACAGAACTAACACGAAGAATAAAACAACACAGACAAAGAAAATCTAGAACTCTAAATCTTCCATATCTATGTCGTTTAGTTCTTCCTCCTCCAGGACAGGACGATTAGCATTGTACACCTCCCCCGCTAAACGAAAGAACTCTTCAGTCCTGTTTAGCGTGAGTTCGGAACATTTCTTGAAGAAGATATATCTAGCTAAATTACCAGGTATATGTGCCTTCTTCCGTCCCGAAAGAGTCGTGATCGCCTTGGCAGCCCTCCACGATGACTCGATGCTGTTGGTGTGAGCACCGGTGTCAGGATCCTTAAAGGTAATCGAATGATTAACCTTTAGGTGGATGTACCCTTGTCTGTCGAGACAGTCGTAGGCCCTCCAATAATCCGACACTATCGTGGTTCCCGGTTCAATCCATTGCTCTATCAGAGGAATGAGGGTATCCGCCCCACTAAAATTAAAAAACAATAATCAATAATTTGCATAGTATAATGACAAAACAATGTACGTACCGATTTTCAACAGGAACCATAAAAACCCTGCCAGTTCCTCGCTCATAACCGCCAAATACCCACTGGCCATCAATTCGATGACCCCTGTGATATTTGCGCTTTCCAAACTTGGACTCGTCAATCTCGACTATTAGTCCTGAAATATCATACATTAATTAAAAAGCAATAAAATTATATTACAAATAATTTACCTGGTCCTCCTAGTTTCGTTTTTCTGTCAATAAACTGTATAAGCAACACCTCACGACAGAAAGAAGACCAGTCCACACACGTGTGGTTGGTGATCTCTAACTGCTCTTGGATCAAGAGAAGCGTCGCATTTCCAACCCAAAGGTTGACAAATGCAAGAATTGTAAATATGGGCAATTTAGAACGTTCAAAAAAAGTACCCGCTCTAAATGATACCGCATACACACAAGTCTTTACCTTTTGCTTCCGTTGGGAGGTCCTGTTCTGACATCTCCAAATCCAGCCGTCTATACGAGAAGAATCCTCGGTCAACGTCAGGCTGCCCCCACATTTACGACACCGTCTAGTTCGTGGAATCAAGTTCCACTCCTGCAACTGGTGCAAAAGAGCAGACTTGTCCTCACAAAGCTTATACAACGAAATAATGTTTACAGCAGACATCGTATACAACTTGGTATACAACAATGAAATAATGGTTGTTATAAACAAACTCATTTTTTTTGTATTCATGTTTTTAACATGGCAAACACTATTGAAATTTATATTAATCTAAAACAAATGTAATATTGTATTTATGTCAAATAATTTCGAAAACTAAGAAAAGCAAGTATAATAAAAAGCCTTATATCTGTGAAAAATATATTTATTTATTGATATCTCTATTACATAAATGTATAAAAACGTTAAATCACATGTTTAATCTGTTAATTTTTCAGCATAACCAGTGTTGACAGTTGTCAAAAATTTTACCCTAAAAACTAACAAAATCGGCCCTAATCCTTGCTTCCGCGGCAAAATTTTGCTTTATTCTAGGACAGAGAATAGGAATGAACCGATTGACACCAAAAAAATTCCTTTTAAACACCTATTCTACACTTTAGCCAATTTGTGCTTTATGTAGTATTATAAAAATATATGTGAAATATAAAGTACATTTAAGGTTAAAAAAATGAATCAGGTAAATATTGCTGTGAAATAACTCAAAGCGTTCAAGAAAAACTATCAATTTAATTATAGGTTATTTTTATTTTAGTAAAAATGAGTATAAATCGGCATTGTTTTATACCAAATTGTACTTCGAGATATAAAACAAATAAAGAGAAAGTCTCATATTTAAAGCTCCAAATTATCCCGAAATGTTACAGCGCTGAATACGAGCCATACCGCGCAAAGATCGTCTAGCACGTCCAGCAGAGACTCAGTACTTACGTGCGAAACATTCTCAGGAAGATGATACCCATACAACATAAATAAGTCGTTAAGACGTCTTTATAATGCCCATGTCTTTAAAACGTCTGATCCAAATGTAATCACAAAGACGTCACATACGTGTCTTATGTCCTCCATTCTGGATGTTTAAAAGATGTTATTATCTTCCATGCAAATGACGTCTATTTAATATCTTTTCGACAATCAAATGTTGTCCTTTTTAATAAAATTATGACCAATATAAGAGGTATCAGTTTTCATAATTGGCGTATAGTTATATTTTTAATTATCTTGTGCTTTAGAAAAATCAGTCCACAAAGAAGGACTTCAATTACAATAATGATCTAGATTATATTACTTTAGTTTCTTCATATGTGGACGTGTTTTTTTGTCGAAGGCTTTGAAGATAATGTTTTGGCACGCGGAAAATTTCTACACTAGCAAAAGCAGCTCCGATTAATTTCGAAAAAACGTGATTCACTTTTGTGTGAACACTGTGATCTGCAAAGTCTTGCAAGAAGATTTCATACCAATCCATATTTAAAGATATAATTAGAGATCATTGTAGCCAGCATGTGTGGACGATTTTATCTAAAATATAGGATAATAAACATTATCACTATACGTTAATTCTGAAAAGGATAATAATAATGATACATCTCGTGTAAAACCAACTTTGTTACAATCAGAAGAATCTACATTACCACATTAATGAAAATAGGTACCTCATCTTCATAACACCATTATCAATTAACAAATTCATAAAAGTACGCAAACATTCCGTAAGTGCGAATTTTGATAGTTTATTAACAAATATCATGACAATAATGCAAATCAACTAAAAATGTAAATAATAAAACATGTTAACCTAACTTTTTTTCTTTCAAATAGCAATAATGTCAAATCTATTTTCTATTGAAACAACTTTTCTGCTTCACACTGTAAAATATACTTATAAAATTATTTCTAAACTCATTTGCTCTGATTATTTAATATCTATATACCGAAAAACAGCTAAATTATGCGTTCCCGCCAAAACTTCCAAGTCATTTTGAACTAATAAGATAAATAACACAGTATTTTGTGCCCAAATATTTACATAGAATAACATATACCAATCTTAGATACTAAACTGATATGTGTTTTTCGCAATATATCCTATATTTTTAAAAATAATAGTTATTTAGGGTATGTTCCAAAATTAAACCACATGTACCATGGTAATTTTTTTCAGGATGTCAGTACTAATTTGAAACGCGGTAACTGAAAACGGCGGTAAATTTTCGCATATATTCGTTACCACGATCACCGTGCTAGAGAGCACGATATTTGTGGTAAATTTGTATTTGTGTATCGCGATCTCACAGTTTTAACTTAAAAACGTTGGTTTGTTTGTTGAATGGCTGATTTTTATTTGTTGAAAATGATTATACTTATACAAACGGATTTATCTATTCGAAAAATTTACGAAATCGTATGTAAACATGTATTATTTATATAATATTATATTATGCTTTTATTTAAGGATGAAAAAGTATGTTTTTGTGACTTTTGTGCTTCCATTTCAATAAATACTCTAACCTAAATGTCAAAATTTTACCGAAGCGTTTCACAAGTTACTGAGAGAAACGTCACATTCAGTTACCAAAGAATTACCGTAACCTAATACCACGGTAAACATGGTTTAATTTTGGAACATACCCTTAATGTGAGTTGAGCACGTCTTGACTTTGACAGTTATCAGACTAGCTGAATTTTAATGACGTCACATGACCGTGCTTATGGCATCCGACGATACTACTAGAGACACCTAGCGGTCATTACACATTCTGACCGCTAGAAAAGATCATGTCGGCAAACCTAATTATTCTTTAACTCTGATTCATACCCACTGTTATACGCCAACCCAACAGCGATTGACGCGACGTCACTCGGCGAGAAACGTAAGCTCTTGGCACAGATCACTTCAATATACAGAGAGTTTTTTTTATAAGTAAACATAGGGCATGTCATTGCCATAGTTACAGTGTTACAGGATGACAGCAATGCATTAGAGCGTTTTTACTTCCTTGTACGAAGTAAGGAAGTATTGTAATCGCGAAAAATTTCGGTTCTCAGATTTTGACGGAAATATCCGTTTTGACCTTTTCTGAATCCATTATGACTAGTTTCGACGTGACGTCTGTACGTACGGACGTATGTGTGTCGCATAACTCAAATACGGTTAGACGTAGAAAGTTGAAATTTTGTATTTAGGACTGTTATAGCATCTAGTTGTGCACCTCCTATTTTTGGTTTCAGTCTACAAACCGGAAGTAGTACTTTTTAAAAATATTTCGATAAATATTTAATTTTAGACAATTTTTTTTATTTTAAATGAAAGATTATGTGATTATTACCTACAATCGGTGTTTTATAAATATTTTTGTATCTGCTATCATTTAAAAATAATTAAAGTATATATTTATAATTTATAGTATTTCGGTATCTTGTAGTCCATGATCGATTAACATTTGTTACTACGTAAAATTTAAATGATTATGACATGACAGTGACAATAGTAAAATATGCTTTATATCTTCTTCTGCAGTTTAAATAAAATGACTAAAATATATTTGTGAGTATACTAGTATAATAAGTTAAAAGAATTTTTAATATTATTTTACATTTTAGTTATTAAGAAAAGTATGAACACACAAGGCGTACAAGGAAGTCATGTGGTGTCCACGTCAGATTTTTTTTATCAGTAAACATAGGGATAATAATTAACATAAGAAAATAAATATGAAATATAAATTAAAGAAACGATAAATTATTTATTTATGTTTTCTACACTTAAGAACTGGGTAGATACATTAAACTAATGAGAATTTAAGAACTAGGTAGACACTTAAAAAATAATGTGTACAATGGTGACAGAATGAATGTTGAACAATTAAAAAATCGAATTTGTGCTGTTTCCCAAAATATTACTCCCCAGAAAATGCTATAAATTATTTTTATAATCGTTTAGGATATTGTTTAGAAGTTCATGGTTCACATTTTGAGCATTTAATTCGATTAAAAAAATTCTCATTAGTTTAATGTAGGTATCTACCTAGTTCTTAAGTGTAGAAAATATAAATAAATAATTTATCATTTCTTTAATTTATATTTCATATTTATTTTAGTATGTAATTATCCCTATGTTTACTGATAAAAAAGACGCTCCAATACATTGCTGTCATTCTGTAACACCTAGCATTGGGTTTCAACTAAATTTGAGCACAGCCAGCTTGATTCGTTGATTCTTTGTATATTTTTAATTTTTATTCCTGGAAATGAAATTTAAAAGTAATACAAAATTGTTGTATAAAATATTATTTATTTCCTTTACATAAATATACAAAATCCTACAAACTTATTAAGTAACTATGCTATATTATTAAGATTTCTACCATTTTTTTAAATTTCTAATACAAAAAGAAGTAGGTACCTAATTAGTTCATAAAAAAATATTAAAAATTTAATGTAAGCAACATTAGAAATCTTGTGATTACAATTTGGTTTAGAAAATGTAACAATAAATTAAACTTACAATATTATTGTGAACATGAATAAAATGGCTATTCATAATAATAATTTTGAAACATATTATGCATTACAGTTGGCGTGTAATTTTGTATCCGGAAAATAGGTAATATTAAAATTTAACATAAAAATTTAAATAAGTTTTAAAACATATTTTGGTACGTATAATAAATACAATGAAAATTGATTAAATAATTATTAAACAATTATTCAGAGAAAAATTTAAAATTTTCAGAACTCATAATTAGTAAAAATTATTATTTATTTGGGTATAGTATTTTAAATAAAATATACCAGAAACTATAATCTAATAAATAATAGTTTTTATTAAAAAATATAAAATTAATTTTTCAATTTGATCAAGAATGTTTTTATATATAAGAATAAAATTGAAATTCTAAAGCTGGTTTGTTAAAATCATAAGTGTTTAGTGTTTGCCAGAAACTTTTAAATATTTCCCTAGTTTTTAAGTAGAAGTAGATAGTATCTATTATAATATTATACTATAATGAATATGAGGTTGATCATTGCAGTTTATCCATTGTTCAGTTATTTTAGTTTTTAATTGAAGACGCCCTTTATATTATATATATAAACACACATTTATTTTTAGTAAGTTATTACATTTTATGGTTTCTAATTCAACTGTCATTGTTATTATTTATATTAAGAAAAAGCATTATTAAAACAAAACATATCAACGTCACTACATCTTGACAAAGCGCGCCAAAATTTAAATATAATAAATTTATATTCATTACTCAACACCTTCACCTAATTTCAAAATTCTTTTTAAAATTAATAAAAATTTTACATTTTACATTACATTTCAAGAACAAATTATTATTTAAGTAAAGTTTTACAATGTTTTTCAAATTTATCTCTTCCTAAGGGCTTTGTTAAAATGTCGGCCACTTGACAATCAGTTGGACAATAAATTATATCAATTATACCTTGTTCATATTTCTCATGTATAAAATGATAGCGGACATCTATGTGTTTGCTTCTTTTGTTCATTACACCGGTCTTGATTAAATTTATTGAACTTTGATTATCAACGTTTAAATATACTTTAACTTTTAATTCAGTAAGTTCTTCAGTTAGACGTTTTAGATAAGTAACATCTTTGCAACACTCAGCTGCGGCTATGAATTCAGCTTCAGTTGACGAAACTGCTACAATCGGTTGTCGTCTTGAACTCCAACTTATTGGTCCACCAGCATACATCACAGCGTAACCTGTAGTACTTCTCCTGGTTGTGATGTCTCCGGCATAATCTGAGTCGCAGAAAGCCACTAGTTGGTTGATTTTATCCTGTGCATTAAATTTTATACCTTTCTTAATACTACCAATTAAGTATTTAAAGATGCGTTTTACTGCAACAACATTTTCTTTGGTAGGATTTTCAATACATCGACTAGCTATATTGACAGCATTTGCTATGTCAGGCCTAGTTCTTGTAGAGAGATAAAGAAGGCTTCCTACATCCATGTGGTTGCAATTCTGTACAGTTGATAAGTACGTCTTAGGTATCATAAATTATGTAGATTTTCTTTTTTCGTCTCCAATTTTCTTTTTGTTGGCGTTGTTATAGTTCGTCGGAAGTCGTTGATGTACCACGGGCATTACTTTCTGGATATGTAGAAGGAACGATGAGGTGGGAAAAACAAAAATGCTTGTAGCAAATTCTAAGTTTCAGCGCATATTCTTTTTTATTCGCAATGCGCAGTATTTTCGTCCATAGTTCCATCAAAATCTCCTTCTTCGGACAATGAAAAAAATCTTGTTTCGTAATGATAGCACCCAGGTACATAACAAGACGTACTAGGCATATTATTCTAGAATAGGAAAAGAAAAGGATACGTAAAAATAGAAATAAAATATTAAACACGGATATAAGTAACGCCTGCAAATATGTAAAACAGTTTTAATACAACCTATTACTTTAATTACATGTAGCATATAGTATACCATAAAAATGTGGTATAGGGATAACTAACATATTTTGTAGGCACGGGATGAAAATGCTTTAAACTATAATTTATATAAAACTTAGTATTTATTAACTTATCTTTTATGTATATAATATATTACTTCAACTAATATTGAAATAGTTTGATGTTTGCTTTGTTAAACACTTTTACAATACTTTTTACCGCTTTTCACCACGCAGGCAGAAAGTAAACTGAACAAAATGCGTGACAGTTTGCAAGCGCGTTGCGCAGTCACTCATATTTTTCTATATATATTATTCTATTATAGTAAGGTTGGAAGAAAACTATAACACTGGTAAGGGACGACATAATATCTGAGTTGCCTGGGCCTGGGGGTGAAACTTCAGATGGTAGATAGACCAAATAAGTATTTTAGATAGGAATCGTACGTGTTAATCATCGGACCGACGTTAATAGCGCTATCTGATGGATGGAAGCGGCAACTAAGTCGGTATAATCGTTACCTACAATAGGTAATGATTGTTGATAGCATTATTTATTTTTTTACTTATATTGATTTGTAGTTGTTGAAGCAGATTATTCAAAAAAATACTTGGAATTCATTTGAACTCAATAGTATATTATGAAAAATCTGCTTCAACTACAAATCAATATATAAATAAAAAATCTGCTGTGGCCAGTACACGACCTCTCGCCTAATTCTGCTTATTCTACTAATCTAATAAATAGTTTTACTTACATTTTAATAGTTTCATGTTCATATAATATGTAAACGATAATGTAAACCAAGATGCAAGCAAAAGATGTCAACTGTACTGTCACTGTCATAATAATACAAAATGTAGAAACAAATTTCATATGTTCATGGACAACAAGATACGGAAATTTCAAAAAAGTAGAATATTAGTTGCACTTTATTTTATTGTTAAATACTACCAGCTCCAGCAAATTGTATTTAAAACTAACTGTACCCATACATAATTATATTTTCTTTTATTTTTAATTGCAAAAATTGTCATAAATAAATAATGTACCAATTTATTTAAGGAAAACTATTTAAAGTTTCAAAAAGTACTACTTCCGGTTTGCGGATTTCTACCAAAATCTTATCCGGTGTTAAGATCCTTATTAAAATCTTAAATATGAAATTTGGTTATTAAAGGTTTGATACCTTTTAAGTTATCGTGGACGAAAAATCGTCACATACGTCCATACGTCCATACGCACACACACACACACACACACACACACACACACACACACACAGACATCATCGTGAAAATATTAAATTCGTATTCTAGAGACCCTGAAATGTGCTTATCCACCAAAAACTCATACTCGAAAATTTTGACCCATTACAATACCTCTCTTATAGAATATGAGGCGAGAGGTAAAAATGAACAAAAGACTTTACAAACTGTGCTAAAAAAGTTCGAAGAATACTGTGCACCAAAAAAGAACATTGTGTTTCAAAGATTTGTGTTTAATAATATAGTGCAAAAAGAAGGACAAAGTTTTGACTGAATTAATAACAGCAGTAAAATCATGTTGTTATGAGAAAGAACAAGAAATGGTGCTGGTGCGTGATAGAATTGTGTTAGGAGTTAGAGACAAAACAGTTCAAGAAAGATTATTAAGAGAAAACAATTTAGACTTATATAGAGCAATTAAATATTGTCGTGCGACAGAAGTTAGCAAGATACAGGCAAGAGTGTTACAAACAGAAGTAAATATTAATGTAGTTAAGCAAAAAGTCCCAAGTGAAAGAAAACAAGAAACAGTGAATAAACCAAAATGTAAATTCTGTGGCTATCAGCATGAGTTTCAGAAAAATAAGAGTCCTGCATACGGGAAAACTTGCAAAATCTGTCAAGGAAGAAATCATTTTGCAAATGTGTGCAAGAAAAAGACAGAAACAGTGAACAAAAGCAAGAAAGTACATGAAGTCAAAGAAGATTTTACTGGTGGGAATGAAGAACAAGAATTCTACATCGATAAAGTTATGAAAGAAGAAACAATGAGAGAGGAAGATGAAGAAGTATGGACAAAATGTGTAGAAGTTGAAGGCCACAAGGTGAAGTTCAAGCTGGACACGAGAGCAATAGTTAGTGTATTACCTCTCCATGTAATAGAGGCCATGAAGAAGACATCTGAGATGAAACAGACAAAAGTAACAATAGTATCGAATGGTAATTTTAGATTAAGACCTGAAGGAACCATAGATTTAAGAGTAAAAGTAAATGATAAGTACTATAATGTAAATTTCGTTGTAGTTAGCGTAAATTCACAAATGCCATTATTGGGATTAAGTGCTTGCAAGACATTAAAATTAATCAAGAGAATGGATACCTAGTGTAGAAATAGAAATAGATAAATTAAGTGGGCTTTTAAAGGAATATAAACATGTATTTGAAGGGTTAGGTTGCTTTCCAACAGAACATAAAATTAGACTGAAAGATAATGCAAAACCTCGTTGTATGGCAATGAAACGCGTACTTTTTAGTTTACATGGAAAGTTAAAAATTGAGCTAGAAAAATTAGAAGAAAGGGGTATCATTAGAAAAGTAGATAAACCAACCGAGTGGTTAAATTCTCTTGCGATTGTAGAGAAAAGTAATGGTAATTTGAGACTTTGTTTAGACCCAAAATATCTTAATGAAAATGTACAAAGAGAACATTTTTTAGTGCCTACGGTTGATGACATATTTTTTAAGTTAACTAATAAAATTATTTTTACAGTATTAGTTATGAAGGAGGGTTATTACCAAATACCGATAGATGATGCTAGTGCAGATCTTTGCAGTTTTGGAACTCCTTTTGGAAGGTATCAATTTTGTCGTTTACCATTTGGAATATGCTCTGCACCGGAAGTATTTTTGAAGAAAAATTACAACATTTTTGGAGAGTTGCCTGGTGTATGCATTTATTTCGATGACATAATCGTATCAGGAGAGACAGAGGCGAGGCATGACAAAAATTTAAAATTAGTTCTAGAAACAGCGACAAAGTATAATGTAAAGTTCAACATAAACAAGGTACAACATAAAAAACAAAAGGTAAAGTATATGGGTCAAATTTTTTCAAAAGCAGGGATAGAACCTGATAAATCATACATAGAAGTAATACTTATATTTACGAGATATATCAAAAGTTTCCGCCCCATTAAGACATTTAACGAGAAGTGATGTTGAGTGGTACTGGGATAAAGAACAAGATGAAGCATTTCAAAATATTAAAAAATTGCTAGTAAATGCACCTGTGCTTAAATACTTTAATTTTTCGGAAGATATAGTCATACAAACAGATGCATCAAAGGATGGTTTAGGCGCGTGTATAATGCAAAATAATTATCCGGTAGCATATGCGTCGCGAAGCTTAACCAAAACAGAACAAAAATGGGCGCAAATAGAAAAAGAACTATTGGTAATAGTGTTTGCGGTAGATAAATTTGACATGTTTATTTACGGACATAAAAATGTTACAATCCACAGTGATCACAAACCACTAATGAGTATAATAAAGAAGGATTTGCATAAAATTTCTAAAAGGTTAGAATGCATGTGTTTAAAGTTGCTAAAAAGGACAGAAATACCAATTTTTTTCAAAAAGTCAAAACTTTATGCCAAATTATCGCACGTACTTGAAATTTTGAGAAAAATGAAGGAAAAAGATTGAACTTTATTGTCCTGTTGGGCAATAAGGCCCACGATTTTTTTTACTCACGCTACAAGTTGCTACAATTGAACATTTTTCAGTCAAAAACATGTTTTTTTATCCGGGGGTGGCAGGGGGTGGATCGGGTTTGGTGGCAGACTAACTTACAGGGCCGAATAGAGAAACCTTCAACGTTCTAGGAAATCCAAAATTTATTGATTTTCGTGCAAAATTCGCCAAGTTATGGCCAAAAACCTCAAAAAGGCACTTTTTTTCAAAAATTCATAACTTCGCGCCAAATCATCGTAGGTACTTGAAATTTTGCGGACCTTGAAGAAAAAGTCTGATATTTATTACTCTGTTGGCCAATAAGGTCCACGATTTTTTTGGCACTGCACATGAGTTGCCAAAGTTGGACCTTTTTGGACAACAGGTACAGTTGTTTTTCTTAGGGGGGTGGGAGGTGGTGGAGTGGATTTTTTGTCACATTGGCTATCATCACATTAAAGATAAGACTTCAACATTTTCAGAACTCGAAGATTCATCCAATTTCGTCGAAATGCAGCCGAGATATCGCACTTTGAAATTGTGTCATTTTTGGTGCATTTTCAAGTGGTGCGTTTTTATTTTCCTCGAGTGTATTTATCCGAGCAAAATTTCTCGAGATTTATTGGTTTGACTTTCAAGCTTTTATGGCACCAGATTCCCGTGCCTCCACCTTTATTAACTTTGCGGCAATAATTAGAAACATATCTATATTCTGGGAAATTAAAACAATTAATTGAGTTAAGAGTACAACCTGTTTCAGTTAAGCATAAAATATTTGTGTTATTAAAAATACTTATATTCTGAGGAGATCAGATTTAGTTTATCAAAAGTTAAAATTTGACAATTTAGAAATAAAATTTGTGAGTTATAATCTTCCTTCCATATTAGATCAGAATCTGTTATTTCTGAGTGCTTTTCTGCTGTTTTTGGTGAATAAAACGAGAAATATAAGATCCACAAGGCCACTGATCAGATCTAAAAATGTTGTCAAAGTTAATTAGATTAACTGTCACTTTAAACGATGTGTAGTACTCGGCAAACTTGGATAGTAATTCTTCGCACTCAATTTCTGGATAATCCATTTTTAGGTGGCTAATAACTTCTTCCGCTTTAGTTCCTGGTTTTATGCGGGATTCAAAGATGAAGGCCTTCTTTGGTGCTACCGGCAGATTCGGAATAACTTTAGATTTACCTATTACCATGGCATTAGATTTTTGATTTGTTGTTTTTAATTTTTTGTTACCCATATCACCATTGGTATTTTTATTATATGATATAGAATGTTCATTTACAACATTACTTTGTTGATCGTCCATTTTGTTTGTTTTGTTTTGTACTTTCAATTCATTGGGCGGTGAAGGCGGTAGAGGTGTCACGTTTGCGCATGAAGTTGATGTTGATAGTGTTTTTTTGTTTTGTCTAAAATTTTAGTTGTGATAACTTCACTTTTATTATTATTTTTACTTTTGATTTTTACGCAGGTAGATGACTCTGGCTGTTTGGTTTTATCTAGTTCATTTTTGAGTAACTTTATAAATGTTACTTTATTACTGATAATTACACACTGAGCTTCTATAATAGTATTCTTATCTTTTATAATTTGTTTAAGAAGAGAAATTTCTTTGCACAAATCGTTCTCTTCATAAGGACTTGCGTCTAAGAACATCTCGTCATTGCAACATTTTGTTGCAGAGTCTTTGACTGTGTATCCTTTCTTTTCACAACAACTTTTGTGAAATATATTTCCACAGTTTTCACAACGAACTACATTGTTTACCGCAGATTTATTGCATAATTTGCAAACCGATTTTAGATTTTCTTGCCACATGTTTATTAATTGCCGCCATCTTGCCATCAACTCTACTTTCTGAACGGATAAAGATATCAACTTCCGGTTTGTGGCGTTGGATTCCTTAGTAAATTTTACGTAAGATACATTATATTAAATGTTTTGTAAGGCCCTTCATAACCCAAAACTTAATAATTATCTTCAAGTGAAATCTGCAAAATCTAAGAATTTTAAATATTTTTTTGTGTTTAATCAACTCTACTTTCTGAACGAATAAAGATATCGACTTCCGGTTGGATTCTTTAGTAAATTTTAAGTAAGATACTTTATGTTAAATTTTATGGTAGGCCCTTGATAACCCAAAATAAAATTATTATCTTCAAGTGAAAATTACAAAATTTAAGAACTTTAAATATTTTTTGTGTTTAATCAACTCTATTTTCTGAACGAATAAAGATATCGACTTCCGGTTTGCGGCGTTGGATTCCTTAGTAAATTTTACGTAAGATACATTTTATTAAATGTTTTGTTAGGCCATTGATAACCAAAAATTTAATTATTATCTTCAAGTGAAAATTGCAAAATTTAGGTATTTTAAATATTTTTTGTGTTTACTGTTTAATCAACACACACACACACACACACACACACACACACACACACACACACACACACACACACACACACACACACACACACACACACACACACACACACACACACACACACACACACACCACACACACACACACCACACACACACACCACACACACACACACACCACACACACACACACACCACACACACACACCACACACACACCCACACACACACACACACACACACACACACACACACGCGCGCGCGCGCGCACACGCACACACACACACACACACACTGTGTGATTCAATGAAATCAGAGACACCGAAAACCTAGAAAAAGACTCATCATTCTCAAAAATACAATAATATTTACTTGTTTCACGTAAAGATTAAAAAAACGGCCGCCATCTTGGATTCCGGGTGTTGCATGCAAAATTCGGCTTGGTAACGGGCAGATTCGAATTCAGCGGGGTCAAATTAGTCTAGAAATTCACGTTACCAAAATGTTACATAAAATACACCTAGAAGAGCGAATTTCGGATTTCCCGTCTAGTCTAATAGTCTAACGAGCCTGGGTACCTATTCTAATTCATAGCGACAGTCGCTAGCGAAGTTCAGTTGATAACTTCGTGACGTCATTCCGTTTGTACTATATCAAGGGTTAGGGATATTTGGCTTCCAGTTGATAACGACTGATATAGATTTTACATTTTACTGTGAAATTTGGCAAGAAAAACTGCTAAACCACCATTTTACCTATCACTTATCATAAACGTATTATTTGTTTTAAAATAAGCAATTTTTTTTATTTTCAAAGTAAATTATTTTTTCAAGAAAAATGTCAATTTCTTATTTCTACAATTTGTAAGTTGAATTATTTAATAAACTAATCAAAAATATTAAATACAAATTATATATCTCCACACACTGTATTTCACCATATTTCATCACACCCTATATATGTTTCATCAGCATCCTTGCGATAAGTAAAGAGATAAATACGCTAGCATCTAGAGAGACGGAGTCAGTCAATCTGCTTCCGTACGCTTGTATATCAAATTGTAATATTATCTATCAATATAATAAAACTGTATCTACGAGAAATAAAGTGTTTTAAAAACCGAATTAAATATCTCCGATACATAATTGGCGCAGTCTTGGTAGGATTGATAGATAACAGTGCCGACACAATAAATACAATATTGTGGTGAATTTTTAAATTCTTTACCGCACACCTACACACCTACAAAAGAAGATAAACGGCTTCTACCTGTAGCCCATCAGGGTCTAACCACGACCCATCTTTAAAAGAAGATCACGTCTCCTGTTGCTGTTTCACCTGGTTCACGTCTCCTGTTGCTGTATCACCTGGTTCACGTCTCCGGAAAACGAAGACTTGCTGTACCCGAGAAATCATCTTTAAAGAAGACTTGCTGTACCCGAGAAATCACCTTTAAAGCAGACTTGCTGTTCTTCACAACGACGACGATATCAAGCCAAGCAGTACTACCCTAGGAATGCTCCTAAAACTGTGGACAACTTTCCTAGTATTCATATTTACTTTGTAAGTCACATTTTTAAAATTTTAAAAAATTTGTACTTATAATAATTATTACACAAAGGGGTAGCTCTAGAGTCGATCTAGTAATAAAGCTATCGTGGTACCGACACAGTACCGAACACACGCAATATTTTAAAATTTATGCACGATAGTGACAGTACACTAAGTACTATAAGTGAAAATTCTGATACAGAATTAGACCCAGTGTCAAATTTCAATTTAAATTTTAAACTTAAACCAAGTAACTTAAAGTCAGAAAAATGGCTCTTACAACAATTGGAGAAATTGATCAATTTCTCAAAACAATTCCAAATTATGATGGTCACATTAAAGTTTTACAAGTTTCATAAAACAAACAGACATAATTTTAAATTTATTAAATACGTTTGCATTAACAAACAACCAAAGATTATTCATATTTAGTATGATAAAACTAAAATTAAATGATCAAGCAATGGAAATAATAAGTAACAATGAATTTGCCGATTGGGAAGAATTAAAAACATTTTTACATGAAAATTTCATCGACAAAAGTACTCCAGAAACGTTAATAATAGAGATTATGGAAATTAAATTTCAGAAAAATGCTGAAATCACATTGAAGAAAATTATGGAAAAATTTTCACTTTATAAATCAAAAATATTATTAATGAATTATACTCAATTACAAAAAAATGCAATTACAACCGAAAATCAGAAATTCATTGTAAAACGATTTATTTCACTACTACCAACTTCAATTAGAGGTTCATTTATTGTCAAAGATCCTACAACTTTGGAACAGTGTGAAAAACTACTCAAAAATGAATTTAGTTTTATTAATAATCCACATCTTCCAAATTTATCTAGATTAACACAACCAATGTCAACACAATCAATAAGACAAAATTATCTTTGTAATGAATCAAACCCAGAGACTGAAAATTACATTGACGAAAACGACGAACACTTATTAGAAAATCAAAATACCGAGAATGATTTTTTAGAATTAGAATCGACGACGGACGAGGAAACTACGTAATGTCTTCTATCACAAAAAATTTACCTACTTTAAAAATTGGACCATATGTAATACTTTTTGACACCGGTTCCTCAATTAACTTTATTCATCCAAATTTAATTAAACAATATAAAATAAAAACATACAAAGAAAATTTAACATTTAAAACTGTCAATAGTAAATCAACATGTGATACTTACGCGATAATAAAAATTCAAAGCCAACCATTAAAATTTTATGTCTACAATTTTCATAAAAATTATAATATACTTCTAGGTATAGAAGCTTTCAAAATATTAAATATTCAATTAAACTTCCAAAATAATGAAGTACAAGTAGGAAAAAATATTTATAAATTACAAGAATTAGAAAAAATAAAAATTGAAGTAAATAACATCCAAACTAGAGATACTCATTTAGCCCAGTCAATCTAGATTTAACATGGAAATGGAAGATAGAATTCTAATTTTTTACACAGATGTTCCTTATAACGTAGTATAACTCTCCTAGAAAGTCCCAAGGTTACCGACGCTTGCTTCCCTCGGGAGAGGGCAAAAGGTCCTAAGGGATGGCAAATCATATATGCAGACTTAAACTCGTATAACTTTCGATCGGAATGACGTAGACACGTCAATGATAGCTCAAAATGTTGAGAATAATGTGCACTATACACGTAGACACTCAAAGTTAAATATTATGCCATAATAACCGGTCTAACAACACCAGACACACAAAAGTGGTTAACGCACAAAGTAAGTAAGAAGTCATTATATAAGTTATGATACCAGCCTTTTATAATAAAATTAAGTTTTATGCGTAAACGTCAATTTACTTTTTGAAATTTCTCAGCCAACTTTTGCCGAGCGCGGCCGCTTGAGCGGCGTTCGCGTCGTGCTGAGAGGAACGGGTCAAGCGTATACGCCAACCCAACAGCTATTGACGCGACGCCACTCGGCGAGAAACGTAAGCTCTTGGTGGTATATTAATGACAGGTGATACGTGTAACAGCACAAAAATTTACTTTGATTATAGTTTTTGTACCGTAAACAGTGGAAAAATTAGTGAATCAGTTAAAAATCATGGAAATGGTTGAGCGTGTCGTATGCCCGATTGCCCCAATTTTGAAAAAGTACATAATTAAATTACGAAAAGTACCTATACAAAATGGTGTAGAACAGTAATGACAGTAATACACCTATAGTCAATTTTGTGAATAGGGTTTCGCAAAAAAAGAGTAGAAAATATCACTTGTATTTGTCAACTGGATGATGCTGGATTTACTAGAAAACTCGAATCAGCTGGATTAACTACCTGTAGCATTGCTCGCAAACGTAAACACAATAAATTTACAAATAGCAAGAAGTTCCAGCACCAACACTGCGCAGAACATGCACAACTTACAACGGCCGATAGCAGCGCAGGGGTGACATTGCAACACTCGAAAATTCTAACGCTGCTTTATTCATGCACTGCTTCATGCATACGTTGCTTTCTCCAATCACTGCTTTGTTCAGACACAGCCTCATTCATACACCGAATTCTTCAAACACCGCTTTATTCATCGTCCTAAACTCCATCGTCGGTAACATTGCAACACTCGAAAATTCTAACGCTGCTTTATTCATGCACTGCTTCATGCATACGTTGCATGAAGCAGTGCATGAATAAAGCAGCGTTAGAATTTTCGAGTGCTGCATGCGTTCCCGCAGCGCAGCACAAATGAAATTGACTGTGAACTGAATAATGTGTTTTGACTAGTAGTTGTTTGTTTTGTTTCTCATAATGGTAGCAAAATTAATTGAGTATAATTCAAACATTAAAATAAATACTACAATTATTGAAGAGGCAAGTGGATGAAGGGGCTAAGTAACATTTCTATAAAAATTGAAATTTTGTTATGGAAGAAAGTGTTATGTACATAGGTATATATCATCGTACAAAGTCTAGAGTTGCTATAACGCATAGTTTTAGAGATATTTTATAGAAGAAGATGCTATGTCCCTAAATTTGTACAAAATATATTGGAAGAAAGTGTTATGTGCGCATAATAATGTAGAAGTTCCATGAAAGAACGTGCTATGTGACACACAACACCTTCATCGCTTCATCCATTGAAGTTCGGGAAGTAAATGCTTTGTAAAATTTTAATGCTGACATACTTCTTATTTAATGAAGGTGTTATGTGCAATTAATTACCTAATGATATAATTAACTAAAGTGACAATTATTTTATAGCAAAATACTTTATAATATCTTTTATATATGAGTTATGAACCTGTTACAATAAAAAAATGGTACGTATTGCTTGCAATCTATGAAAAATGCTAAATAAAATACTTTAACTTAAATTATCTCGAAACTGTTTTTACCAGTTAGCCCCTTCATCCACGTGCCTCTTCAATTATTTATTTAAAGTATAAGTGAAGATTTTAACAATAAATCATTTATTAATGAATTATCCGGATTTAGCTAAAAAATTATACATATTTTACCACTGACTAGCTCAACTTTCGGGGAAAACGTATTTTCATGTTTTCCCATGCTTTGGACACCAGACGTTTCCCTCAAAACAACTCCGCTAATCAATCTGAATCGATGACCCTCTCTTATGATATCACTGACGTGAAAACTTTCATACAATTTCCTACTCTCACTTTTTTGACGAAAAATGATTAAATTAACTTTTTTAAACCACATTTAATTATTACCGACATATTACTTACATTTATATAATGATTTCATTCATATTTTGCAATAAATTGTCACCTCTGTCATACCTTGCCGGGTATTGTTTTTAATCGCTTCCACTAATAGCTTACAAATTATGCCGCTAGAGCGGCGCTCGTGCAGCATGAAATCTAATTGGGCTGGCGTATAGTTTACAGCAAAAATCCCAAATATTTGTAAATTTGGGATTAATAGGTTTTTGCACTTAGTTCTACGTCGTCACATAGAAGCCATCGGAAGTCATAGAACTTTGTGTTTTATATGATACTCGATACCTACCATGCTACCATAACCATAAGAAACATCGTCATAGAACCTTATTCGATAATTAATTTACAAGCAATTCGGTTAGTAGTTATATCGAAAATGCAAAAAGAAATCAATAAAGTCTATGCTTTAAGCCTGAATCCTAAGACAAAAATATCGACAATCAGATGGCGATATTGGCAATATTTATTGTAATTTATTTATTTTCTTGTTAATTTGTGTAAATTTTCTTATTATTTTGTTAATTTATTTAATCTTTAAATAAAATAATGCAGTTTATTTGACTCCCTATGTTTCATTTTAAAAGGACACTGTCAAATTCGTAACCATGGATATACAGAGTCCTATGTTTCATGTTAAAATAAACTCACGGTATATAATTTTTCTACGATCGGAATTAAAAGTAGGCTTTTTAGACTTCACTTGGTTACTTGAAAATGAACAATTGCAGACCAATGCTTCTTTGTAGACCGTTGCTAATAGTGACAGTATGAAAGTATTTTCAGCCCGCTGCTTATGAAAATGTGTTTAGTATTATAAATAATTTATTAATATTTAGTTACATTTATATTTATATTACAATTATTGCCAGTAGTTATTGTGAGAGATGAAAAGACGTTATTAGATGCTGTAGAGATTGCAATATCGTTATTGTTAATGGTTTGAAGATTATTTACATTTACAATTTCATTATGGTTAGAAAATTTTATTGGCAACTTTTAATTTATTTTCAACTGAATCTTCTATGTAGCTCTCTGCAACGGTTGAAGACTTCCACCCTCCGTGTCTCTTAACAGTTGTTAAATTGGCTCCTGCATCGGCAAGTAGAGTTGCAGACGACCTTCTAAAGCAGTGTCCTGTATAACATTTTGGATTTGATATGCCAAGATATTCTGTTATAATACAAGGCAACTTTCCAAATGTGTTTCGCCCTACAACTTGTGTGGTACATTTACCATCTTTGTAATATATAAACAAGCGTCGATGCTCCGTATGTTTAGGCCGCAGTGCCAAGTAGTCTCGGTAGATATCTAGGTAATTAATTACACAGTTTTTATTTGCAACAACTGTGAATGTTCGTGTTCGTTTACTATTAAAGCTGAGTGTGCATCCTCGATGTCATCTATTGTAATTTTTGTCAATTCGTCACGGCGTAGAGCTCCTGATATCCCAAGAATTAAAGCCACTTTTGTCATCAAATAAGATTTATTTGGAGCTTCCAGTATAAATCTATCAATTTGGTCCTTGGTTAGTGTTTTTGATTTTTTGGCTACATAACCATCTGATTTTCTTTTCAAAAATGCTGTTACTTTACTAAACTTATTAATATCAATATATCGTGATGTAAAATTACAGTAGCTTTCCGACCACAGCGTAGAAGCTTTCAAAGTCTTCGATTTTTCAGATAAATATGCCAAAATTTCTTTTTCAGTTAAGTTCAGAATAAGCGTATTCATACCTCTCTCTTGATTTTGTAGGTAATAATTCCAATGTAGCTGCATTGGCAGCATCTTCAACGTCAGGTGGTGTAAATTCAAAATTATCGTCTTCAATATCCATACGCTTGACCCGTAGCGCCTGACGTGACACCTCGTAAATTAGTAAGTTATATGTGCTGAGAGCTGTCAATTGCAGTATATGGACTATAGTAAGAAATAATAGTTTTCTATACTTTATATCTACAATTTAGCGCATATGAATGAAAGATAGTGAGGAAAAAGCGTTAGGAAGGTGTGTTGTGTTCCTGGTTGTCCTAATAACTAGCGTGACAATCGCGAAATTAAGTTTTATTCATTTCCGAATCGCAACTATGAAACGGAGCGAAAGAAAATTTGGATATTTCGTGTTCGAAGGCAGGGATAAGCAAATTTCACTTAATTCTACACTCTTATATTTTGTTGTAGTTATTGTATTTTGTGAAGTAATAAGCTATATGTGTTAAATTATACTTTCGGAGCCGTTACAACTTCGATTGTAGATCCTTTGTGGTATTTATCTAACTGTATTTGTGGAGGTCGCTTCCAAATCATGGGCTGGTCAGTCTTGTTAGAACATGTATTCTCCAAATTAACATACAGACAAAAAATAGCTGCAGCATGTTTACAGTATCCCTTTCCACCTTTGCAGTTGCAGTCAGTAGGTATCAATTACTTCTCTATTTGAATTTAACTAAAAAATAAATAATTTTTAATTATTAAATTTTTTTCAAATCGAAAAAAGTACCAAGATAACGCAGTTTCCAACTATTTATTTGAGAATTATTACTCTTATAAGTAACTACCTCAATTAATGGCTTATAAACATTTGTGTTTTTCTTATTACAATTCGCACCAGGTGTTTCTCGCAAAACAGTCCCAGAAATTCTTCTAAAATATTAATTTTGAATTTCTTTTACATCGCTGACATGATAACTGTCAACCAGTTTTTTCCTTTATTTAAAGTTTTATTCCCAAATATATCAATTTTAGCTGGTTGAAAACCGCAAGTTACAATGTAAGAAGTCATTATATCTAGTTATGATACCTGAGTTTTATAATAAAATTAATTTTTATGCGTAAACGTCAATTTACTTTTTGAATTTTCTCAGCCAACTTTTGCCGAGCGCGGCCGCTAGATCGGCGTTCGCGTCGTTCTGAGAGGAACGGGTCAAGCGTATTATCGTTCGTAATATTCTTTATCAAAATCAAATTTTTGCATAAATGTCAAGTTTGTTTATATTTGTTTGTTGTATTGTTTTCCTACATTCAAAATTTTAGTTTCCATAAATAATGATGATATAAATGAAAAATGACAAAATTTTTATTGATTGCTAATAGAAATCAATGAATCTTTTTTAAATCGTAGAAAAAATGTTGTGTATACATCTGGCTGAAAGTATCTTTGCATACCTCAACTAGTTGCAGCTCTCGCTGCGCTCGTGCCATAATCTCTAGCCTCGGTCTGCAAAAGGCTACTTTCAGCTCTTAGCATACAAATAACTATTTTATACAGGTTGGTGGAGGTGAATTCCGAACATAGGGAACATACATGACAATCGAACTTTCATGCCTGGTATCTTGATACAAAACGAAGTAATGTGAATTTGTCTGACAAAAAGAGTAATTAATAACAGAAAATATAATCAAATCTAAAAGTGCATGTTGAATGTTAGTATAGTAAAAAAGTAATTATTATGAAAAGAAAGCAGGAACATATTTATTTTAATTGTTAAATAAATTATAAAGCTAGAATTTACAATAAATATATAAACAAATTTCCTAAACGATTGTAAAATCCAATTCTAGCATTATTAGCAACATTTAAAATGCATCTAAAAGCAGTTCATACAGGGTTCTCGTTTTTTCTTCTTGACAACTATAAATTTTAGATTTAATATAACACCACAATTAAAAATCTTGGGGAGCTAAGCTTTAAATGGACGATTCCGAATCTTGAGAAATGCGTGATGTCATACTAGAGATTCGGGTCCGCGCGGCTTCAACCAAATACACTAGCGACATCTATTAAAATAAATTTTACTAATTCAGAAGTTTCCGTGCGCTCCATAATGCCTGTGGCACACCGGCCGAGGAGCATCGAGTAACTCCTCGATGAAACGATAGAACGCACCCCGTCCTCGACGAAAAATAGGGGCGCCGCTATTTTCATCGAGTTGTTCCTCGATGAAACGAATGTATCTCATTTCAGACGTATCTTTGGATTTGATTTCGCGCAAAACTTCGATGTATTTGTCACCGATTAAATAGAAATCCATCGCGGACGGGTGCGTTCTTTCGTTTCATCGAGGAGTTACTCGATGGTCCTCGATGCTCCTCGACCGGTGTGCCACAGGCATAAGAAGCGTCAATCTGATTACGTAGTATATTATTATCTTTGCCCATATACTCCAGCAGTCCATAATTTAAGAAGTCCGTGGTGTAAACGCATTGAAACCACTGATCAAATCTACGCATGCGTGTTCTTGTTGATATGTTGACAGATGTTCACAAGTGAGTTTGGTTAAGTTTTTGTGTTTGTAAATAAAAGGTAATTTGTAAGAACAGATTAGTTTTTGGTTAATTCATTTTAATAATTATATTCCACAACGTTCCAGAATGACTACAAACTTTAAAAAGAAGGAAGCTAATTTATAATCTAACCTGGTTATCTTGTATTTTTTGTATGACCCTACGTCTGCGCTGTAAAATTTGTTGTAATATTTTTCTTTCTTATTTTATTATTTATTTCCAAATTGTGTACAGTATACTATTAAATCGCTTTAATAATAAAAATTTTAAAAGGTTAAGTTTTGACATAAGATATCAAAATTAGATTGACCAAATTTTTACCAAGTTAAAAATAACCTTGAAAAAAGATCGGCTGTGTAAACACCCAACAACTAAACTTTTGGTATGGTAAAGATATGGTTAGGTCACAATAAAGTATCACGGTGTAAACCAGGCCAGTGGCAAAATATCGCAGTACGTACTGTAGTGTTATATTAGTGTTATTTGTCGGTTATTTGATATATTAGAATATTACAATTAGTAGTATTGAAGACGCTAATTTAGAAAAACTATTGCAACAGTGGGGTTTCGTTTCGGAGACACAAATCTGGTGATAGAAAAATTAAAATATGTAATTTGAAACTTAATTTCGTTACATAGTTTTATATAAGAATTGTTTTTTATTTTTAAGTCTATGCATATGTGAAAAAATATTATCTGTATAAACTAATAATTACTGTATCATAAAACTATAAGTTGTTTTTTTGTTAACTGAAAAAGTAATTTATTTTCGTTCATTTTTTGTAAGTACTACTTTATTATAATAAGTGTAATAACAATATTACCTATAATTATTTATATAATTATATTTAAATAAAAGACTGATTATTTTTGTTAATATACAGGATGTTCATTTTAAGTGGCGCATCATTGCTAACTCGAGAACTATAAGAGCTACGAAGTTGGTTAAATTAGCAAACAATTTCTATTTTATATGACTACTTTAATGAACGAAACAAATTTTTTTTTAGATCAGTGATTCTCAAACTACGGGATGCAACTTTCTTATTTCAAATGGGGATCTATTTTTTTATTCGCTTATTCGATGCAGTATTTTTTCTGAATTGAACGAGATATTAGTTTCATACCCTGGCACAGGGTTAAAGAATAATTAGGTTTGCCGACATGATCTTTTCTAGCGGTCAGAATGTGTAATGACCGCTAAGTGTCTCTAGTAGTATCGTCGGATGCCATAAGCACGGTCATGTGACGTCATTAAAATTCAGCTAGTCTGATAACTGTCAAAGTCAAGACGCGCTCATCTCACATTAAATAACTATTATTTTTTTTAAATATAGGATATATTGCGAAAAACACATATCAGTTTAGTATCTAAGATTAGTATATGTTATTCTATGTAAATATTTGGGCACAAAATACTGTGTTATTTATCTTATTAGTTCAAAATGACTTGGAAGTTTTGGCGGGAACGCATAATTTAGCTGTTTTTCGGTATATAGATATTAAATAATCAGAGCAAATGAGTTTAGAAATAATTTTATAAGTATATTTTACAGTGTGAAGCAGAAAAGTTGTTTCAATAGCAAATAGATTTGACATTATTGCTATTTGAAAGAAAAAAAGTTAGGTTAACATGTTTTATTATTTAAATTTTTAGTTGATTTGCATTATTTACATGATATTTGTTAATAAATTATCAAAATTCGCACTTACGGAATCATGTTTGCGTACTTTTATGAATTAGTTAATTGATAATGGTGTTATGAAGATGAGGTAGGTACCTATTTTCATTAATGTGGTAATGTAGATTCTTCTGATTGTGACAAAGTTGGTTTTACACGAGATGTATCATTATTATTATCCTTTTCAGAATTAACGTATAGTGATAATGTTTATTATCCTATATTTTAGATAAAATCGTCCACACATGCTGGCTACAATGATCTCTAATTATTTCTTTAAATATGGATTGGTATGAAATCTTCTTGCAAGACTTTGCAGATCACAGTGTTCACACAAAAGTGAATCACGTTTTTTCGAAATTAATCGGAGCTGCTTTTGCTAGTGTAGAAATTTTCCGCGTGCCAAAACATTATCTTCAAAGCCTTCGACAAAAAAACCCGTCCACATATGAAGAAACTAAAGTAATATAATCTAGATCATTATTGTAATTGAAGTCCTTCTTTGTGGACTGATTTTTCTAAAGCACAAGATAATTAAAAATATAACTATACGCCAATTATGAAAACTGATACCTCTTATATTGGTCATAATTTTATTAAAAAGGACAACATTTGATTGTCGAAAAGATATTAAATAGACGTCATTTGCATGGAAGATAATAACATCTTTTAAACATCCAGAATGGAGGACATAAGACACGTATGTGACGTCTTTGTGATTACATTTGGATCAGACGTTTTAAAGACATGGGCATTATAAAGACGTCTTAACGACTTATTTATGTTGTATGGGTATCATCTTCCTGAGAATGTTTCGCACGTAAGTACTGAGTCTCTGCTGGACGTGCTAGACGATCTTTGCGCGGTATGGCTCGTATTCAGCGCTGTAACATTTCGGGATAATTTGGAGCTTTAAATATGAGACTTTCTCTTTATTTGTTTTATATCTCGAAGTACAATTTGGTATAAAACAATGCCGATTTATACTCATTTTTACTAAAATAAAAATAATCTATAATTAAATTGATAGTTTTTCTTGAACGCTTTGAGTTATTTCACAGCAATATTTACCTGATTCATTTTTTTAACCTTAAATGTACTTTATATTTCACATATATTTTTATAATACTACATAAAGCACAAATTATTTAATATCAAAAATTGAATTAAGTGACAGAAAGTTCCCACGCAAATATTTGAGCATCGAATCGGGCAGCTCCTGACCAGCAGAGACACCTAGAAACACCTATGAACTTGTTACAACTTCTGACCGGGGTTGTCAATGAAAAACATAGCCAGTCGGTAAACCTAATTATTCTTTAACCGTGCCCTGGCATAACAAAAACATGAGAAAAACGCTATTGAAAATTATGATAATTTAATTAAAATCTGATTGTTACAAGAGTGCTATGGAAGAAAACAATTGAATATTTGTTTCATATTAATTGTTATTTATTAATGAAAAAGATTCTTTGATTTTAATCAGGAGATCAGGACCGCTACTGAGTGTATGAGTTCAGAGTACTCAGTAGGGTGTAGGGTGGTGGTAACTACGGACACGTGTTTCGACCTTATTTGGTCTGATCAGTGTAGTATACTAGAATCTTTTGCACTAACAATTAATATGAAACAAAATATTCAATTGTTTTCTTCCATAACACTAACTAACAATAGATTTTAATTAAATTATCATAATTTTCAATAGCGCTTTTCTCATGTTTTTGTTATGCCAGGGTATGAAACTAATATCTCGTTGAATTCAGAAAAAAATACTGAATCGAATAAGCAAATAAAAAAAATAGGTCCCCATTTGAAATAAGAAAGTTGCACCCCGTAGTTTGAGAACCACTGGTCTAAAAAAATTTTTGTTTCGTTCTTAAAGTAGTAATATAAAATAGAAATTGTTTGCTAATTTAACCAACTTCGTAGCTCTTATAGTTCTCGAGTTAGCAATGGTGCGCCACTTAAAATGAACACCCTGTATATTATATTTAATTTATATATTTATTTACGATCAGGAACTGAGATACATACTTTAAATATGTATTTATTTGGCGTGAAATATGCAATAAGAGTTTATTTCAATTATTTTTTTTGTGACAAAAAACCAATAATTTTCATGTGGTAATACAATATTTTCTATAAATAAATATTAACTGAAGGCGATTATATATTTTTAAATATTTATTTATCACAAATAAATCGTAAATTTGTGTACATTATCATTTACTCAATAATTATTTACCACAAAGAAATATTTTTTTCGCAGAAATAATCATTTCATTCAAATTACATTAACAATTATTTGTGTGAAACAAATTGATTTGAAGATTTGAAAGTTATTGATTTTTTCCCGTAATTATATGTTTATTTCGCCATATCTAAATTTATGATTTAATTGCTACAACTTGGATTTATTCTTCCCAACACAACTGTTTTTTCAGTGTAACATTTGTAGCAATATTATTTACTATTTGTATGAAACAAATGTATACCTATAGGTTCCCTAATAAATATAAATTTATTTAAAATATATGCGTGTTTCAAAAAAATAAACCAATGATTCATTTAGAACAACATATAATTATATAAACTATACGCTATTTTACTTTAAACAATTACTGAGTATTCTCAAATATATAAATTACTGTAACAAAATCATATTTGTTTGTGACAAATAAATTTATTTAAAACTCTATTAGGTACCTACATCTAAACTTCCTTTATTTCTCTCAAACAAATATTCTTAAACCAAGCATTTCTTTTTACTTCCTTGTACGGAGTAATAAGGAAGTATTGTAATCGCGAAAAATTTCGGTTTTCAGATTTTGATGGAAATATCCGTTTTGACCTTTTCTGAATCCATTATGACTAGTTTCGTCGTGACGTCTGTACGTACGTACGGACGGACGGACGTATGTGTGTCGCATAACTCAAATACGGTTAGACGTAGAAAGTTGAAATTTTGTATTTAGGACTGTTATAGCATCTAGTTGTGCACCTCCTATTTTTGGTTTCAATCTACAAACCGGAAGTAGTAAATTTAAAAAAAATTTCGATAAATATTTAATTTAAGACAAATTTTTTTATTTTAAATGAAAGATTATGTGATTATTACCTACAATCGGTATTTTATAAATATTTTTGTATCTGGTATCATTTAAGAATAATAAAAGTAAAATTTCAATCATATCAAGTGGAACTTTAAAAACACTATATTTTTCTTTGCAACTGTCATAACCAGACTTGCAATGAGGTACAAAACATCTTCCAGGCATTTTAATTATACCTATTTCCCTTTATACTGCTTAATATGACGTATAGTACACGCTTTTTCACTGACAACCACCTGACAACTAGGACCTACAACTCCGCCATCTTAAGTATTTCCTCCCGCCCCTCAAGTCCACATGCTCGACACACTCAGCAGACACATTTTTATGTGACCGGCAATGAGAGTTGTAGGGGCCTGATTTCAGCGGACTATTTCAAGAAAAGAAATGCTTGGTTTAGGAATATTTGTTTGAGAGAAATAAAGGAAGTTTAGATGTAGGTAATTTTAAATAAATTTATTTGTCACAAACAAATATGATTTTGTTAAAGTAATTTATATATTTGAGAATACTCAGTAATTGTTTAAAGTAAAATAGCGTATAGTTTATATAATTATATGTTGTTCTAAATGAATCATTGTTTTATGTTTTTGAGACAAGCATATATTTCAAATAAATTTATATTTATAAGGGAACCTATAGGTATACATTTGTTTCATACAAATAGTAAATAATATTGCTACAAATGTTAATATTACTGTCACAATGAATATATTAAAGTGTTAAAAAGCAGGGCAGAAATTACTTGAAACTTCATAGCAAAAATAAAACAACAATCCTAAATATTTTAGAACAATTACGTCAAATTTAATTGTTAACTTTTGTTTTATTTTATGTTATAAAGTATCATTTAATTCCTACTCACACCCTATATAAAACACTTATTAACATATTTGTGACGCGATATCAAGGGGCCCCGAAATATTAGATTTCCTTATTACATAAAATTTAATAAAATCTATAATAAATAAATATTTTCTCTTACTTCTCAAAATAATATTTTACAATGTAGTTCTAATAATTGGTAACGGTAACTTTCTTTAGAGAGCTATCCATTCCCCGAAACATCCACCCTCGATTCTTATAACTCCGATATGCACCCCTCGCCAATAACCCAATAACTCCGACTGAGCAACAATACTTATACGGAATTATTGCGCCAGTGAATGCGAAGGCAATAAGTTTGTATACACGAATTCATAGATCCTTTGATTTTCTTGGTAATAATAATAATTTAGAAATGAAATAATTGCTTTCGCAGCATCTTCTACATCAGATGGTGTACAATCTTCGAATTCACTCATTTTTAATCACAAAATCTTGCACAAAAACACAAAATTGACGGTCAATGTTCGCCAGTTGAAAATTCCAGTTGTAATTTATAAACAAGTAAATAACAATAGCTGATTTCTTATGCAACGCTTACATTTTCAAAGCTACAGATTTCTGTGATTATTATTTTAAATTAAATTTACTCATTATAAGGAGAAACGTAAATCTTTTTTATTTACATTTTAGTAGGAAAAAAGAATGTATGAAACACGTGGTAAATCTCACAAAAGAACAGAAACGTAAAATTATATGTTTATTATTATTATTAATTGTAAAAAATCTAAATTAATGATTTAATAATATTAAATTGACTTTAATTATTTTTTGGGTATAATGTTTAACACAGGGCGAGAGAAGGTGCCATTATCCGAATATCCGGATACATAACATTTTTATAACTACCTAAACGAGAGTAAAACATAATTTTTCATAACCGAAAGTTCAAATTTAAGATACCAATAATTTTACTTTGAATGGGCTGAAGATTTTTTTTTGCATGAAATAGCAAAAAACATGAAACTTCACATCCCTTAAAAAGTCTTTTAATTATAAGGCATTTAACCTTGAATGTTAAAAAAAATTGCCTGCGGCGCATTTCCTCCTCTATTCATTAATTAGATTTCTTCAAGTTTCCCCCTTCCCTAAAACAAAAGTCTGAATCCGCGCCTGGTTGAGGGCCCCGTTTATATACCGCCAGGGGCCCCGATCAGTCTTAATCCGCCTCTGGTGACGGTAAAATTAACATTTTTTGATCACATTGTGTCTTCAGTGTTCCAGGTTTTTCCTTTGGTTTAGATTGGGCCTTCAACCTCCAGGGAATAATTCCATCATCATTGTTTTTGTTTCTGCACAGGGCCGTTGCGTGGCATGGAGCGGAGGAGCAACCGCTCCAGGCGCCTTATGAAAAAGGCGCCAAAATGTAAATTGAAAAAATCTGACGTGGCCATCACACAACCTTCCGCCATATCTAGATTTTAAACAGAAATGTATACGTGCAATCCGGTGCCCATTTAAAATATACAAATAAAAATCTCAAATATTCAAACACAGAAATTTGCATCACCTGAATAAAAAGATTCATTCACAGGAAAACTCTGCTGTATTGAAGCCATCCTCCGTTCAATTACTACATTTAATATCTTACTTAGGACTTATATAGCGCTAGTATGCCAACTTGTCACCCGTCTCACCTGTCAATATTTTTTACGCAGAAACAAAAATCAACCGATCATGGATTACAAGATATCAACGTTTTATTTGATAAATTTATTTTTTAAATTTTACTGCAGTTCTTTAATGCTACCAGATAAAGACAATTTTTTTATAACGTAAGTTGCAAATAACTTTTCCTCTTATTCTTATTACAAATAAATACTATAAATAAATTTATATACAATTTTGACAATTAACCTTTTCAATCTTCAAAAAATATCACTTCCGATGAAGATATTTGTACCAAAATCTGGGGAGCTCTTCCAATTTATATACAAATGTTAAATACCAAATATCAAAATTTTCGGGTAATTCGTATTTGAGTTATGCGACTAACAACCCTTGACCACACACACACACACACACACACACACACACACACACACACACACACACACACACACACACACACACACACACACACACACACACACACACACACACACACACACACACACACACACACACACACACACACACATACACACACACATACACACAGACATCATCGTGAAACTATCAAAAATGAGTTGTAAGGACCCTAATTCGTGCTCATCCACTAAAAATTCACCGCCCGATTTTTTGCATGATTCCAATACCTTCCTTTACAGGTAAGCGGAAGGTAAAAAGTAATTTGTTTTACTATACCTTACAATAAATTCCTAGTTTCAAAATTAACATTAAGTTAAAAAGTAATACATTGTTACACTTACGTTCCAATAATTCATTATGTTTTCTTAAAATTATAGCAAGTAGTACTGTTGTAAGAATATCAGGTATAACAACTGTTTTCCACGAATTAAATGTATAGTTAACAGAATTTACCAGTATCTAAATAAACTGTGTTCTGGGAAGTTGTTTGTAGTTACACGAGTAAAAGAATAAGATATATCACGGTTTATAAATCAGTAAGTGTTTCTGTGACTGTTGCTACGACTACAGTGAATAATTTTTGTATGTGTGTAATACCTACATATAAGCATATTTATTTTAAAAGTGTAAGTACCTACGATAAATAGAAAATTTAGTTTTTTTGTAATAATATCTTTGAGAATGATATAATGTTTAATAGAGCGAGAGAAGTGCCACTATTATCTGGTTACATTACATTTATAATTACCTAAACAAGAGTAAAACATGTGTAGTTTTTCATAACCGAAAGTTCAAATTTGAGATAACAATTTTACTTTGAATGGACTGAAGAAAAAATTTTGCGCATGAAATAGGAAAAAAACAGTAAACTTCACATCCCTTAAAAAGTGTAACTTTTAATTATAAGGCATTTGACCTTGAATGAAAAAAAAATTGCCTGCGGCGCATTTCCTTACTCTATATTCATTAAAATTTCTTCAAATTTGACCTCCTCCCCCAAAATGAAATTCTAGATCCGCGCCTGAGAGGCGAGGTATAGGGCGCCAAAAAATATTTTTGCTTCAGGCGCCAAAATACCACGCAACGGCCCTGTTTCTGCATGTGCGAATCTATATTTGAACAATATACATTAGAAGTATTATTTTAATGTTGAAAAGTGTACTTTATACCTTAATCTATGTTCTGGATCCATGAAAATTTAAATTATGTCACGTGAATTTTCTGTAATAATTATTGGTTTCTCGAATGATATTCCTCGAGTTACAACTAAAATTATAAAATATGAATTATGAACTATCTTTTTTCTGTTTTTACTTCCTTGTACGGAGTAAAAGAAAGTAATGTAATCGCGAAAAATTTCGGTTATCAGATTTTTACGGAAATATCCGTTTTGACCTTTTCCGAATCCATTTTGACTAGTTTCGTCGTGACGTCTGTACGTACGTACGTACGGACGTATGTGTCGCCATAACTCAAATACGGTTAGACGTAGAAAGTTGAAATTTTGTATTTAGGACTGTTATAGCATCTAATTGTGCACCTTCTATTTTTGGTTTCAATCTATAAACCGGAAGTAGTACTTTTACCTCTCGCCTCATATTCTATAAGAGAGGTATTGTAATGGGTCAAAATTTTCGAGTATGAGTTTTTGGTGGATAAACACGTTTCAGGGTCTCTAGAATACGAATTTACTATTTTCACGATGATGTCTGTGTGTGTGTGTGTGTGTGTGTGCGTTTGTATGAACCGACGATTTTTCGTCCACGATAACTTAAAAAGTATCAAACCGTTTATAACCAAATTTCATATTTAAGGTTTTAATAAGTATCTTAACACCGGATAAGATTTTGGCAGAAATCCGCAAACCGGAAGTAGTACTTTTAGAAGTTTGGAAAAGTTTTCCTTAAATATATTGGTACATTATTTATTTATGACAATTTTTGTAATTAAAAATAAAAGAAATTGTGATTATCTATGTGTACAGTTAATTATAAATACAAATTGCTGAATATAGAAGTATTTAACAATAAAATAAAGTACAATTAATATTCAATTTTTTTGAAATTCCAGTATCTTGTTGTCCATGATATGAAATTTGTTTCTACATAAAATTTGAATTATTATGACAGTGACAGTACAGTTGACATCTTTTGCTTGCATATTGGTTTACATTATCGTTTACATATTACATGAACATGAAACTATTAAAATGTAAGTAAAACTATTTATTAGATTAGTACAACAAGCAGAATTAAGCGAGAGGTCGTGTGGTGGCCACAGCAGATTTTTTCAAATATTTCGATAAATATTTAATTTAAGACAAATTTTTTTATTTTAAATGAAAGATTATGTGATTATTACCTATACAATCGGCATTTTTAAATATTTTTGTATCTGGTATCATTTAAGAATAATTAAAGTATATATTTATAATTTAGTATTTCGGTATCTTGTAGTCCATGATCGATTAACATTTTTTGTTGCTACGTAAAATTTAAATGATTATGACATGACAGTGACAATAGTAAAATATGCTTTATATCTTCTTCTGCAGTTTAAATAAAATGACTAAAATATATTTGTGAGTATAGTAGCAGTAGTAGTAGTACTTATATATTAATATATTTGTATAATAAGTTAAAAGAATAAAGTAGGTATATGGCGGAAGGTCTTGTGGTGGCCACGTTAGATTTTTTTATATTATTCTACATTTTAGTTATTAAGAAAAGTATGAACAGTTTAATAGGCTTACAAGGAAGTCATGTGGTGTCCACGTCAGATTTTTTGTTTAAAGATTTTAGTTTACCTACCAGTTACTTTGATTATTAATTCTTCCATTTTATCATTGTTGCAGTAATACAATTTTAATATAATATAACGCTAAATA
Source organism: Agonum fuliginosum (assembly GCA_947534325.1). Classification (NCBI taxonomy): domain Eukaryota; kingdom Metazoa; phylum Arthropoda; class Insecta; order Coleoptera; family Carabidae; genus Agonum; species Agonum fuliginosum. The sequence goes on along the minus strand of OX384031.1, from coordinate 22,436,878 downwards.
AATACTATATCTGCAGACACTTTACAGCTCCACATTCATGGGCCATGAGTACATGGCGCATCAAGTTACTTTTCTTGCATTATTTTTCTATGTCAATAAATTTAAATAAAACTTATTTAGTAGTAATAAAGGCAATTTCTTACAATGTGCTATTTATTTGTTAAAAATAACAATCTAGTTGCCTCACATAAATATTATATTATTCCAATTTGATATTTGTTTCAGAGAAATAAGCATTTATTTTTCAGAAACAATAGTTATTTGTTCTGCTAGGTAGTAAAGTAGCTTATTTCTGGTCCGAAAGATGAAATAGACAGCCGAGGTTGGATTTTTCTTGAGGACCAGAAAAGCACTTTACTGGCATGTAGCACATAATATTTTTTATCTTACACAAAAAACCAACACAATAAAACCAAAGGTTATTTCCTTGGCGGCATTTTTAATTTCTTCTGGTGTGCAAAGTAAAACTTCATTAGAATTAGAAGAGTCATCATCATTACCCATACCAACAATATTGTTCATTTAATAATTTAGTAATAATAAATACACTTTTTATAAACTTGAAAACTGCTTATAATTCACACCTTTCAAATACTTATTTTCACAGCAGAGCAGATCGTGTATTTATAATACACTTGGCGCCATCTGTTGGTTTGCAACGAAATTATTTTCCAGGTGGCATTTTTAATTTAATTACCAACAATATTGTTCATTTTAATTCGCAGTAATGATAAATACACTGAATAAACTTGAAAACTGCTTATAATATTTAATTCACATCTTTCAAATATTTATTTTGACAGCAGAACGTGTATTTATAATACACTTGGCGCCATCTGTTGGTTCGCGCACGAAATTATTTTCCAGCCTAGACATTTTCTTGTTTTTTGTAGGTCTGATCGACAAATATTTATTTTCTTGCGTCATTAGATGCAGTAAAATCGTATTTTCTGTTTGTGTAATGCCCTGTTCACACGTTGCTACTTTGAAGACACATTCGCGCTACTGTAGCAAGAAAAATTCTGAGTCGCTTGTCAAATAGCAGCGCTGCTAATTTGTAGCATCAAAGTATCAAGAACTACTCGTTGATAATTTCACATCGTTGATCGTTGTGTGTGTAGATAGCGATTTTTTGCGGTAATTGTTTCGATTTGAATTTCTTTTCATGCTACAGTAGCACGTATGCGTCTTCAAAGTAGCAACGTGTGAACAGGGCATAAGATAAAAAAAGTTATAAAACTGAATTAACAAAGAAATATTATTTGGCACAAATAAATTGTTAATTTAAGAAAAATAATTATATATTTGTGGGTTTAACAAAATCCTAATTTATTTCTTTGAATAGTTCCTTTTTTTAAGGGAAACAAATGTGTGCTGAACGTATGATATATTTCACCTAAACAGTATACTTAGTTTTTTTAAACGAGATAAGAGTTATTTGTAATGAGCATGCTGAATTTCTTGCGAACAAATCATGCCCAAAGCAGTGCATTCGTTTATTATAAATATTCCTTTTTCTCAGTGTGAGGTGCAAACCGAATGCCGTGCATTTTATTATAAATATAATAATCCAAAGTAAGTTCTATTATATTATTGTAATAATAATTATTATAAGTTATTGTTTCTAATTTGTCATTTTTAGCTACAAAATATTGGATTGAATACTTATTGTACCTATAATTAAAGATGGATAGGTGTTCGAAACTTTTTTTTAAAGATCTTTAGAAAAACATAAAGACGATTTCGATATACCAACAAAAAAATCGAAAATTTATACTGTTAGTAGCACCTTCGCCTCCACCTCCACAAGCACATCGTTAGGGGATTCGGGGCTGAAGAAACAGAAACAAATAAACCATCTTTTTCAAGTGATTTGGGAAATTATGTTGACATTTTTTGTATTTTTAAGAATATAAAATAATAATAATAATAATAATAATATTTTATTTGTTTCAAGAAAAAAAAAATTCTATACAAATAGATTGGAAACATTTTCATGTGAATATATATAATGTATGCGTTATTTGTGTAATTACAACTGCAATGAGTTTTAGACATTTAGTGCGAAGGCTCTCAGCTTCGCGGCATTCTGGAAGAATTTGGCGATGTCTGTCATTGGTGAGGTGCTTGCATTTGAGAGTAGACCTTCAGCGCGGTTTTCTGAAACATTTGATGTTATAGACTAGGAAATTTTTTCGAAAATATACCTCCTAGAGGCAAATCATGTAACAATTGATTAACAGGTTGAATCTTATGCTTTGATACCCGCTGAGTACGCCTAGGTATGTTATTTGCTCGAAATTTCACTCCTTGTGCCCCAAATTCAAGATGGCGGACGAAAATTATGTCCGAAATATAATTGTATTGTAGTTATTTTTGAATAAAATAGTTTAAAATGTATAAAACTTAACAAAACCAAATTTATTTACATAAAGCCCTGTTCACACTTGAATTCTTTAAGGATTATTCAATGCTTCTGCTTTTTTTCCAAGATTCATTGATAATTCAATTTAGCGGCGTCGCTATTTGACAGTTCTCACCAGGGCAATTTGTCTCAAAATTCAGGAGCATAAAAGAATTCTCAAAAAATCATTAAACAGGGCACAAGACAATAAATGTTATATTTTCGATTATTTTGATTTTGAAGGTAACCATTCAACAGGATTTTTACAATTTACCGGCAATCACACACTGTCGGCCGGGAGACTCGAACCACGGAACTACTAGACTAGGAAAATAATTTCAAAAGACGCAGACGTCTAGAAATCACTCCTAGCGGCAAATCATGTAACAATTGATTAACAGGTTGAATCTTATGCTTTGATACCCGCTGAGTACGCCTAGGTATGTTATTTGCTCGAAATTTCACTCCTTGTGCCCCAAATTCAAGATGGCGGACGAAAATTGTGTCCGAAAATCAGTTTTTACCTTCCGCTTACCTGTAAAGGAAGGTATTGGAATCATGCAAAAAATCGGGTGGTGAATTTTTAGTGGATGAGCACGAATTAGGGTCCTTACAACTCATTTTTGATAGTTTCACGATGATGTCTGTGTGTATGTGTGTGTGTGTGTGTGTGTGTGTGTGTGTGTGTGTGGTCAAGGGGTGTTAGTCGCATAACTCAAATACGAATTACCCGAAAATTTTGATATTTGGTATTTAACATTTGTATATAAATTGGAAGAGCTCCCTAGATTTTGATACAAATATCTTCATCGGAAGTGATATTTTTTGAAGATTCAAAAGGTTAATTGTCAAAATTGTATATAAATTTGGAAAAATATAGTATTTATTTGTAATGAGAATAAGAGGAAAAGTTATTTGCAACTTACGTTATAAAAAAATTGTCTTTATCTGGTAGCATTAAAGAACTGCAGTAAAATTTCAAAAAATAAATTTATCAAATAAAACGTTGATATCTTGTAATCCATGATCGGTTGATTTTTGTTTCTGCGTAAAAAATATTGACAGGTGAGACGGGTGACAAGTTGGCATACTAGCGCTATATAAGTCCTAAGTAAGATATTAAATGTAGTAATTGAACGGTGGATGGCTTCAACACAGCAGAGTTTTCCTGTGAATGAATCTTTTTATTCAGGTGATGCAAATTTCTGTGTTTGAATATTTGAGATTTTTATTTGTATATTTTAAATGGGCACCGGATTGTACGTATACATTTCTGTTTAAATTCTAGATATGGCGGAAGGTTGTGTGATGGCCACGTCAGATTTTTTACATTTATCTCAGAAACTATTCATATTAGGTGAAAAAGTGTTATATAAGAAAATGTAGATCATAAAATTCTCTATAAGATAGGTTCTTAACTATTTTCATGTAAGTGGCACAGTTTTCGAGAAAATCGAGAAAATCTATTTCGAACATTTCAATCATTAAAAACCAAGTCCAAATTATGTCTCCCTTCATGAAAACGGCTGTCATTTATGAACTAATAATAATATCAACTTCCGGTTTTTTAAATTAAATTATATGAAATTTTTTTTGTTAGATATATTATTTTAAAAACTTTTTAGTGCGTTCATTGAGCCAAAATGTAAAATTTTCTTCCGAGAAATTTTACCATTTTTTATATTATTTTGTATTTAATGAACTGTAACTTCAGACCGAATAAAAATATTGACTTTCGGTTTCTTTTATTAAATTCTACGAACATTTCTCTCTAAGATACATTATGTTAAAAACAGTTTAAAGTTTTCTTTAAGCCAAAATATTACATTTTTCCCCAAGAAAAAGTTTTAGAAATTTTTAAATTTTTTATATTTATTGTGTTTAATGAACTGTAACTTCTAATCGAATAACAATATCGACTTCCGGTTTCTTTTATTAAATTCTACGAACATTTCTCTATAAGATACAGTATTTTAAAAAGTTTTAAGGGCGTTCGTTAAGCTAAAATATTACACTTTTCACCGAGACAAAATTGAGAAATTTTTCATTTTATTTATTTATTGTCTTTAATGAATTATAATTTCTAAACGAATAAAATTATCCATTTCTGGTTACTTTTATTAAATTCTACGAACATTTCTCTATAAGACACAATATTTTAAAAAGTTTTAAGGGCGTTCGTTATGCCAAAATATTACAATTTTTCCCGAGAGACAGTTGAATTTTTTTTAAATTCTTCGTATTTATTAATGAACTGTAACTGCTTAACGGATAAAAATATCAACTTCCCGTTTATTTTATGAGATTTTTCAGATTTTTTTCTATAGTCTATAAATCTAGCGCGTCCAAAATTTTAGTTCCTAAAAATGAGTTTTCTTACCTATAGAGAATGTTGTGATATACATTTTCTTATGGAATTGTCTATTCGGACTGCGATTGTACGAGATTGTATTTACGATTGGACGAGATTGCACGAGATTGGACGAGATTGTATTTAAGATTGTACGAGTTTGCACGTAAGATTGAACTTAATAACTTTTATATCCAATCGCGATTGTACGAGATTGTACTTACGATTGGACGAGATTGTATGTAAGATTGTACGAGTTTGCACGTAAGATTGAACTTAAGAACTTTTATATCCAATCGCGATTGTATGCGATTGTACGAGATTGTACTTACGATTGGACGAGATTGTATTTAAGATTGTACGAGTTTGCACGTAAGATTGAACTTAAGAATTTTTATATCCAATCGCAATTGTATTTAAAATCTGATCATATATCATCCTGTAAATGTCGGAAATAGAATTAAAATTCATTAAACCGTTTAGAATACGTATCTGACAGGTTATGAGGAATCTAACCAAGTTCAAATTATTTGACTCGATTCGGATGCGGAACCGCGATGGTTTTTCGTGCCGGAAAGTGATCGGAATCCGAACAACATAAGGGATGAATTTTGTTTACCTTAATGAAGCACAGAACCCGAAATTTTGAAAAACGCTTTCGAATTATGCCTATGGCACACCGGTCGAGGAGCATCGAGTAACTCCTCGATGAAACTATAGAACGCACCCCGTCCTCGACGAAAAATAGGGGCGCCGCTATTTTCATCGAGTTGTTCCTCGATGAAACGAATGTATCTCATTTCAGACGTATCTTTTGTATTTGATTTCGTGCAAAACTTTGATGTATTTGTCACCGATTAAATAGAAATCCATCGCGGACGGGTGCGTTCTTTCGTTTCATCGAGGAGTTACTCGATGCTCCTCGACCGGTGTGCCATAGGCATTTAGTAATGTGTGTGCATGTTTCTGTCTCTACTCTAACCTTTGCAGCAGATATTGCTGTCTCTGTTTCAGTCTGGGAAACTTGACCGGCAAAGTTAGATGGATAGTACATTAGCGTATTCAAGCAGCATTCTGAGAAATTATTAATAAAGAGGACGCACTTATGTGACTTGAATTGTCGGTCCTTTATTAATATTTGAATGTTGCTCGAATACGCCGTAATGCCTATGGCACACCGGTCGAGGAGCATCGAGTAACTCATCGATGAAACGAAAGAACGCACCCGTCCGCGATGGATTTCTATTTCATCGGTGACAAATACATCAAAGTTTTGCGCGAAATCAAATACAAAAGATACGTCTGAAATGAGACACATTCGTTTCATCGAGGAACAACTCGATGAAAATAGCGGCGCCCATATTTTTCGTCGAGGACGGGGTGCGTTCTATCGTTCCATCGAGGAGTTACTCGACCGGTGTGCCATAGGCATAAGGTGTTAAGCTTAGACCATATATGTTCTAGACACGTAACGCCTATTTAAATGTACAGTGGATTTTGAAGCCAGCACTAATGACAGAGAGGCTGTGTGAAGTGAGATAGAGATCCCAAAGATGCTGCAGTGCAAGTTGCATACTTTACACTTTTTAAGTGACATTTATTGCTAATTCTTGGATTCTTTCATTCTTGTTGTCATCTGTCACAATTTTGTATATTTAGAAGTTATCTTGTGCATTTTGATTGTATTTTATTGAATACTAACAATAATGTGAATCACGAACTGTCACTTGTCAAATCAAAAATGCAACCCGCATTACATCAACTTTGATGAAAATGCAACCCGCATTACACCAACTGTGGGCTAACTGACAGAAGTGTCGGCTTCACAACAAATGACTGCGTGCGGGGTCTAAGGTATCTATGGTCGAAGGTGTTAAGGTTGTTTTTCCAAACTTCTAAAAAATATTCAAATTTGTAAAGTTCTGCAAAATTTCGTAAACTATTTTAGAATAATTACTTTTCGATTATGTGAAGTCAAATATGGTGATAATTAGAAACATATGTTGCAAAGTGAAACAAATGTCTAAAAAATGGACTAAAGACTAAAGTAACAAAATTTGACATACAAAACACTCAGATTTTATCTACTCAGCCAATTAATAGCAAAACGATAAATAAACCTGATTTGGTTTGTTTTTATTTTACATATTACTTTATTTGAATTGATTCAAGTTTTAAAGAGAAAACCCATTAGACCTGTGAAGTCTAGAGTCACTTCAATGGGACCATCTTTTTTAATATCATTCAGACATCAAATTATTCTTTTTAAAGCTAACCAGGTGACCATTTTATTATAGTAAAGCGGTCTTTGTGAAAGACGAATTTGTTAACTATACCCTGTTCCAAATAAGAGTATAGTAGATGGCGCTGCGGAGCCAGCCCGTTTTACACACATTAAATAGAAATTTAAACGTGGCGCGATATTTTTGTTATAGTGTTATGTTCCGCGCGTCACGCGCTACTGACGCTAATCAACGACTCACTTTTTCAACAATACCAGCTGTTACTACTACGGCATTCGACAGCTAAATGATGCGCGCATATCACAAATTTTTCGCTGATGTAAACTTGGTTTCCGGCTAGACCAATCAGAACGCTCAAATCGTAAGCCCTATCTTGCCCCATACTATATTCTTATTAGCATTGCATTTTCAAATTTTGACAGAGATGTCAGATTTATTTTGTATTAATTATAAAAAGATTTAAACAAATGTTATAAAGCATAAAAGTCTGCATTTTATTAATAAACAAAATTCAAATTAAATGAATTAATTAAATACCAAATAAATCTGACATCTCTGTCAAATTTAAAATTTGTTGTACCTAATTACCATAGCAATGTAAGTTTGGATTTGAAAATATCGAATTTAAAATTACCTAATATTGTTCATTAAAATTAAATTTTAAGGAAATTTTAGTTGCATCTAGTGTGAAATAATTTGACCTTTCGATTGGCACCTTTACCATATTTCTACGTAGAAATGGGGAGCAGGAATCTACATAAATGTAAAATGCAATGCTAATCACCTATGTACACATATATAATTTCGGGTTCTGTGCTTCATTGAGGTAAAAAAATCTGCTGTGGCCACCACACGACCTCTCGCCTAATTCTGCTTGTTGTACTAATCTAATAAATAGTTTTACTTACATTTTAATAGTTTCATGTTCATGTAATATGTAAACGATAATGTAAACCAATATGCAAGCAAAATATGTCAACTGTACTGTCACTGTCATAATAATTCAAATTTTATGTAGAAACAAATTTCATATCATGGACAACAAGATACTGGAATTTCAAAAAAATAGAATATTAATTGTACTTTATTTTATTGTTAAATACTTCCAGATTCAGCAATTTGTATTTATAATTAACTGTACACATAGATAATCACAATTCCTTTTATTTTTAATTGCAAAAATTGTCATAAATAAATAATGTACCAATATATTTAAGGAAAACTTTTCCAAACTTCTAAAAGTACTACTTCCGGTTTGCGGATTTCTACCAAAATCTTATCCGGTGTTAAGATACTTATTAAAACCTTAAATATGAAATTTGGTTATAAACGGTTTGATACTTTTTACGTTATCGTGGACGAAAAATCGTCGGTTCATACAAACGCACACACACACACGCACACACACACACACACACACACACACAGACATCATCGTGAAAATAGTAATTTTGTATTCTAGAGACCCTGAAACGTGCTTATCCACCAAAAACTCATACTCGAAAATTTTGACCCATTACAATACCTCTCTTATAGAATATGAGGCGAGAGGTAAAAATTCATCCCTTATGTTTTTCGGATTCCGATCACTTTCCGGCACGAAAAACCATCGTGGTTCCGCATCCGAATCGAGCCAAATAATTTGAACTAGGTTAGATCCCTCATAACCTGTCAGATACGTATTCTAAACGGTTTAATGAATTTTAATTCTATTTCCGACATTTAGAGGCTGATATATGATCAGATTGTTCTTTGAATGTATTTAAAAACTTTTAAATACAATCGCGATTATATATAAAAATTCTTAAGTTCAATCTTACGTGCAAACTCGTACAATCTTAAATACAATCTCGTCCAATCGTAAGTACAATCTCGTACAATCGCATACAATCGCGATTGGATATAAAAGTTCTTAAGTTCAATCTTACGTGCAAACTCGTACAATCTTACATACAATCTCGTCCAATCGTAAGTACAATCTCGTACAATCGCGATTGGATATAAAAGTACTTAAGTTCAATCTTACGTGCAAACTCGTACAATCTTAAATACAATCTCGTCCAATCGTAAGTACAATCTCGTACAATCGCAGTCCGAATAGACAATTCCTTTTCTTATATAACAGTTTCTTTTACCTAATATTAACAATTTCTGCGATAAAATGTTCTGAAAAGAAACCGGAAATCCATATTCTTATTCGTTTAGAAGTTAAAGTTCATAAAACAGAATAGTTACGAAAATTTTTTAAAAAATTCAAATTTCTCCAGGAAGATTTTTTTATATTTTGTGTTAATGAACTCCCTAAAAAGTTGTTAAAATAATATATCTTATAGCAAAATGTTCGTAAAATTTTATAAGAGAAACCGGAAGTCAATATTTTTATCCGTTCAGAAGTTACAGTTCATTTAACAAAATCAATACGAAGAATTAAAAAATTTCTCAACTTTCACTCAAGAAAAAATGTAATATTTTGACTTAAAAAAAACTCTAAAAGGATATTAACATAATGTATCTTTTAGAGAAATATTCATAGAATTTAATAAAAGAAACCGGAAGTAGATATTTTTATTCGTTTAGAAGTTACAATTCATTAAACACAATAAATAATTTATTTTTCTTAAATTCCCAATTTTGTCTCGGTGAAAAGTTTAATATTATGGCTTAACGAACGCCCTTAAAACTTTTTAAAATATTGTATCTTATAGAGAAATGTTCGTAGAATTTAATAAAAGAAACCGGAAGTCGATATTTTTATTCGATTAGAAGTTACAGTTCATTAAACACAATAAATATAAAAAAAAATTTAAAAAATTTCAACTTTCTCTTGGGGAAAAATGAAATATTTTGGCCCTTAAAACTTTTTAAAATATTGTATCTTATAGAGAAATGTTCGTAGAATTTAATAAAAGAAACCGGAAGTCGATATTGTTATTCGATTAGAAGTTACAGTTCATTAAACACAATAAATATAAAAAAATTAAAAATTTCTCAACTTTCTCTTGGGGAAAAATGAAATATTTTGGCTTAACGAACGCCCTTAAAACTTTTTAAAATACTGTATCTTATAGAGAAATGTTCGTAGAATTTAATAAAAGAAACCGGAAGTTGATATTGTTATTCGATTAGAAGTTACAGTTCATTAAACACAATAAATATAAAAAAATTAAAAATTTCTCAACTTTCTCTTGGGGAAAAATGAAATATTTTGGCTTAACGAACGCCCTTAAAACTTTTTAAAATACTGTATCTTATAGAGAAATGTTCGTAGAATTTAATAAAAGAAACCGGAAGTCGATATTGTTATTCGATTAGAAGTTACAGTTCATTAAACACAATAAATATAAAAAATTTAAAAATTTCTAAAACTTTTTCTTGGGGAAAAATGTAATATTTTGGCTTAAAGAAAACTTTAAACTGTTTTTAACATAATGTATCTTAGAGAGAAATGTTCGTAGAATTTAATAAAAGAAACCGAAAGTCAATATTTTTATTCGGTCTGAAGTTACAGTTCATTAAATACAAAATAATATAAAAAATGGTAAAATTTCTCGGAAGAAAATTTTACATTTTGGCTCAATGAACGCACTAAAAAGTTTTTAAAATAATATATCTAACAAAAAAAATTTCATATAATTTAATTTAAAAAACCGGAAGTTGATATTATTATTAGTTCATAAATGACAGCCGTTTTCATGAAGGGAGACATAATTTGGACTTGGTTTTTAATGATTGAAATGTTCGAAATAGATTTTCTCGATTTTCTCGAAAACTGTGCCACTTACATGAAAATAGTTAAGAACCTATCTTATAGAGAATTTTATGATCTACATTTTCTTATATAACACTTTTTCACCTAATATGAATAGTTTCTGAGATAAATGTAAAAAACTGATTTTCGGACACAATTTTCGTCCGCCATCTTGAATTTGGGGCACAAGGAGTGAAATTTCGAGCAAATAACATACCTAGGCGTACTCAGCGGGTATCAAAGCATAAGATTCAACCTGTTAATCAATTGTTACATGATTTGCCGCTAGGAGTGATTTCTAGACGTCTTTTGAAATTATTTTCCTAGTCTATTAAGTGTTTGGTAATGTATGCGTCTCGGATCGGGTTGTAAATCGGACAGTAGAAGAGGAAGTGTTCTAGGTTATTTGCTTCTTGCAGGTTGCAGATGTTGCAGTTTTCTTCTCCATAAAATTTGTGGGTAAAGCCATCTTGGTAGTAGTGGAATCGGTTGGGGTTTGCGGTTCTAAGTAGGCCATAGAGTTTCAGAAAGATAAAAGGAGTTTGTATGGATAAGTAGTTAAAGCTGGTTATATAGCGTTTGTAAGATGGATTGTATGAGGATTGAATTATTCTTTTTGTGTCTTCTTCGTATAATATTTCACCGTTGGCTTTTACTATGTTGTCAATTTCTGATTTAACTTCTACGCAGCTTTGGTTATTCCATATCCCTCTGAAGTTTGATTTTATTAGTATGTTTTGCAGTTGTCTGACCCAGTTGTATTTTGTTTGCTTTTCCTCAGACAAGTTTAGTAGTGTCTTAAAGAATTGTAGTGATCCCTTTTCTATGCTATCGTGTTGTTTCATACCCCAGGATTCTGCTCCGTATAGTAACGTTGGAATGAGTATAGAACTATATAATTTTATGGCGGTGTCCCAGCAGAACATCTGAGTTTTTGAAAATGTTGATTTTATGGCGCCAGTGACTCGGGATGCTTTACTAATTTTTTCTTTAGTATTGTCGTTAAAGTTCCCTGAAGATTTAAATGTCGTTCCGAGGTATGTGTATTTATTTGTGTAATGAATTTCATTATTTTGGCAGAAGTGTCTTATATGTCTCTTTGGTGTCCTGCCAATGTGGAAGTGGATTATCTTAGTTTTATCGGCATGTATTGAGAGTCGATTTGTTTCACAGTAGTCAGTGAGCGCATCTAGTTTTCTTTGTATCTCCGGCGGCGAGTTTGCGAAAAGAACAATGTCATCCGCATATTGCAGTGTTAAGATATCGATCTTGTTGTTTATGAAATGACCCTCTAGGTGTTTATCTTTGAAAAATTTTTCTATATCGGCGATATAAAGGGCGAATAAGAGGGGGCTGGTACAGTCACCTTGTAATACTCCTTTGCTGATCTGTATCTCTTCTGATAGTTCGTTATTTATGCTGATTCTCAAAGATGCGTCATCGTAAATGTTCTTTAGTAATCTTGTGATTTTCCCACTGATGCCTTGATGGTAAATTTTGTTCCAGAGGATATTATGTGGTACCGAGTCAAAGGCTTTTTGGAAATCTATAAAGATACCGTAGACCCCTTTCTTCCCAGTTAAGAACGATGTCTGAACTATGCTGTTGAGTACAAAAATGTTGTCAGCACACGCTCTATTCTTCCTGAAGCCTGCTTGCGCTTCTGGGAGTATATTTTTGCTTTCCACCCAGGTTTGCATCCTATTGTTCAGTATATATGTAAAGAGTTTAGTTACTGTGTTGATTAAGGCAATTCCTCTGTAGTTATTGCAGTCCAGCCGATTTCCTTTTTTATGTAAGAGAGTCAGTTTTATTGTTTTAAGTTCTTGAGGTAAGTTTTCTTCGCTAAGGAATTTATTCAACATTTTATTGAGATAGGTTTTCCACGATTGCGGTAGGTTTTGCAGTTGCTCGTAAATTATATTGTCTGTACCGGGAGATTTATTGGATTTTAGTTTTTTTAATGCGTAGTTCATTTCGATATGTGTGATCTCGCCGTCTAAAAACGGATGGGAGGCGTCGAAAAAGGTTTGTTCATTTATAATTCTCTTTTGATACCATGACTGATAAAATTCTGTCCAAAGTGTTATACTTATTGGGTTTGCGACCTGTGTTGAAGTTTGTAAGTTTCTGAATGTTGACCAAAATTGCTTCTGTTCGGTTATATTTCTTAGTTTGTCTTTAATTTCCGATTTGTTTTTATTTTTTCCTCTTTTATACAGAGTTTATACCTTTTCTTCGCTTGTATGTATGTTCCAAGGTTATTTCCGTAAAGCCGTGTTTTTTGCACTCGTTTAATCGATCCTTTGTTGCTTGTTTTAGTTGTTTGCAGTTTTGAGTGAACCACTTTTTATGTTTCGGTTTGTTAATGGTGTTATTATATATTTTAGTTTCCTTTGTTATGCTTGTTTCAATGGAGACTTTTTCTATTGTTGACTTCAACTGTTCGTAGTTTTCGGCTGTGTTCATGTTGGTATTGCTCAGTACAGCCTCATTCATTTTTTGTTTGTAAAGATCTACTTTTGTAGTGTCCCATTTAGTTTTCTTTATAATACGGTTTGCTTTGTCTATTTCTTTGTTAATATAGAGTGGATTTATTAATGTTATCGAGCAGATTAGGTGGTCTGAAATGAGTATGTCTTCTATGATTTTAAGATCTTCTATAAATTTTAGCGTGTATGGATCAGTCCATATTAGGTCGATCGTACTCTTCCCATTACTCCCTAAATAGGTGTATTTTGCTGGGGAGTCGCTCTTCGATCTGCCGTTGAGTACTACGAGATTTTCCTTTTCTAGTGTTGTGATAAGGTCTTTGCCTTTTTTGTTTATGATCTTGTCTTCGCTAGTTCTTGTGGCGAGCCAATTTTTGCTTGTTTGGAGTATGTCATCTAGTTGATTAAGTTCTCCTATGCGGGCGTTAAAGTCGCCACATAAGATAAATGTGTGATTTGGGAATTGAGTTGTTATACATTGTAGGTTTTCTGCGAATAAATCTAATATGACGCTGTATTCAAATGAGTGG